>CAMZMU010000058.1:31185042-31354814 GCA_947311845.1 Poa pratensis | reverse complement strand
TCTGTTTTATCTCTTTTGCTTATCTTTTCCCATGCAATTCATTATAATATATACAGTTCTTATATGTGAATCCATAAATGTTTTTTTAGTAAAAATCATGAATACACTGGGGACGTAACCTTCATGAGTCCTAGGTTGTCATCTTATATGTTTACAGAGAGTATATTTGAATAGATTTCTGTTAAATCACACATATAAAAAATCATGTAAAAGTGAAGCTAGGGGTGTAATCTTGATGAGGCTTAGGTGGAAAGAATCAAAGCAGAACCACGCCAACCAAGATTGTGAATGAGTCACCGTGAAATCTTTATGGAGGAAATGGGTGGTTAATACTCTGTTGTCTTTCATGTGTTATCAGTACTCTCTATGTGTCTCGTTATGTGTGGTTTTGGATATGATATGGTCTCCGAGGTTACACTTTGACCATCAGTTTCATCAAAATATGTGTCCTTTAATAAAAATAAATACTCCCTCCTTCCTATGAGAAGGGCGTATATCTTTTTGTGTTTTTTCCCAAAAATTAAGATGCACGGTGCGATATTAGTACGGTTCTGCTTGACTTACCCCCCCCCCCCCCCCCCCCCCCACAGTCCGTTGTCTTTCCTCAGCTTTCGTAGCGCTGCAGTTATGGCAATGCTGCTCTCTTTCTCGCATGCGCTTCAACTTGCCAACAGTAAACCGTGCATGCAGCCTCAGTTGGTTGTGCATGCGCATGCACACTTCAACCGCATGCATTGGAATTAACGTGAGCGAATTACGAAGGTGCACAACACGCAGAAAGAACGCAGTAATTCTGGGCGGCATGCTAATTGTGGCTATTGGTGAGACTTCACAGGGGCAATTTCGTCCAAAACTTAGGGACTAACCGCTCCTTATTCCACACGCCAGAAAAATTACGCCTTTTTCAAGGAGGGAGTATATATTATGCAAGCATATCTATATAGATCTAGTCATATCAATTTTTTACTGTAGTCTGGTAGATGTCTAGATGATGGCATCTTTCTCGATATTGATGGCCAGCTTTAAAATGTCGAGTGACGGGGATTATAAAATGACATGTATTATGACCCAAAGGAGCCTATTTATAGCTAAAAGACAAAGATAAATTAGGTGGAAAGCCATGTTTCCTCTTAATATTGACAATCCTTTTCCATGAACTGCAGTTATATTTCTAAGAGGGGGGGGGGGGGGGGTATCAACTAGGATGTTAGATGACAAAGGTTTTCTGATAACTTTATTGGTGTTGATTCTATCGAATGATGTTTCTTGTTTGAATATATGGTTACAACATGCCCTCTTTGAGCTTCTTAAAACACTATTTGAGTCAAATTATTTAATTGGCAATTTATAAACATGTTTGGCAGATGGTTTTAACCAGAATTCTTAATTTAGAAAGGCTTACGTGCTCATGTTTGTTGCTTAAATTAAATGTATTAAAATTTTCTTTCGTATAGGCGCATCCGTCGTCCCCATCTTGGATTGAAATTTTCTGCCATCAGACTTCTAAACCCTGTTCAGGTTGAGAAGATATGGATCGAGCACAAGATTAATGCGGGTCTTATTGTTGAAGAGGTAGATACTGTTTGTTGCTTTCCTGAGTTTGCTTGTTTTGTCGTTTGTACTAAGGATTAGTTATTGCAATTTAATCTCAGGTGTCAGCAGGCTCTCAAGCTGAAAATTGTGGAATTCGAATTGGGGACGTGGTTGAATGTTTCAATGGAAACCGTGTTTCTACTGCGTTGGAGGTTTGTGCATTATATGTTCATTATTGTTAGGCTTGGGTAGAATGATTTGATATCATATTTTTGTGTCATTTGCGTCCTACTCTCACTGTTTCAGAATAGATGTCGTTGAGACTCTCCATTTCTATTCCATATTCTTGTCCTTCAGTTCCTAACTTCCTATTCAGTTTTAGTCACTTTCTTCCTATCTTGCCCTTCATGGATTTCATTAAGAAAAGATCTTTTATCTCTTGTTGATGCCTGCCGTTCCCAGTTAACCCTTCTTGTGCGACCTATCTTTGGGAGGAAAAATATGTATTTTAGTGTCTTTGTTTGGAAAAGAAAGTTTTACATAGAAGGGAAATTATTTTCTTTGAGGGAAATGAGAGTTATACAGACATAATAACATTAGCATTACACTTGTTACAAACAACTGAGGTCAGCGGCACTAGGCACACTTGGCACTTGGCACTTGGCAGAAGCATCAACTCCTTTTGTTCTGTTGCTCTCTCTTTAAACTCTGCTAGTTCTCCACTCTGAGAAGAACCGCAGCAGATTATGTACCTCCTGCTAGCAATACACCACTCTGGCCGGTGCACTGTTTTCCTGGGCAATGCTTCGTGAAACGGAAGGAAGCAGAGTCAGTCTCGGTGACAACCGACCCTGCACAAACTCACATAGTGTGCTTGTGCCAACTCACACTTAATCTTGTTCACAACTATAAGCTGTGACATTTATTTTGAAATGGAGAGGGTATTACATTATGCTATTCTTCTCTTTAATTTTTGCTTCTGTTTATCAGTTAGAAAACATGTTGCTGAGCATATTGGTGAACAGTGGAGATGGCCTTAGTTCTGATCTGGATGTGGAGGTAAGCTTACTTTATGTTTTAATAGTGATATACTTGATCTTGTGACGTTTGTGTTTTAATACAAAATCATGATTAGCTTGTTATCACTAAGAAATATGCCTCGTTGGCTTTACAGATTCAGGTATACTGCACGCGTAGATATCTTCGGAGAATCAAAGTATTGTCTGTGAAGGTATCTGACGATAGTGAATTTGTTGTAAGAGGTATACATGTTTTCTCAGCCAAGTCTTACTGAAAGATGATCCAAGCATGGGCAGAGTTAGTGTAATTTAGGCCCCAAAATATAGGAGCATGTATGTATACACCAAATACGTCAGATGATGAAGGAAACAATCTAGCATGGTTCAGAACTTCAGCCCACTCTCCCATGTCCATTCCCTGCCTCGGCAGCAGCCGACCATCTGCAAGCCAGCCATGCAGGGTGTGCCAGAGTGGCCATGGTACTCCTTTCTCCTCTTACCTAGTCATCTCCGTTGCTCTCGTTGCTATAAGAAAATGAGGCACACAATGAAGTAGCGATAGCTGGAGACATAGCCTCTGATCTTCTTGCAAGTATGGTTACACAGATGGAAGCAGCTCATGGAGTAATTAACTACAGCTTGAGCGGCAAATCTTAGCAACACCTCCCCTCGGACAAAACTCGATTTCTTCTCCATTGTAAGCCAGGTTCCTTAATCTCCTTGTTTTTTTTTCCGAAGGCCTCCTTCGTTGAGCTATCCAGAGCCGTCGGAAGGTCCTGATACTTCTTTAGCGCTGAGTCACAATTGCACCGAAGAAGACTGCAGACATATTTATGTCAACAAACTGGTCCCATTCCCATTGTATGACTCCATTACTCGTGTGGAACCCAACGACATGAAAGGCAGTAGAAACTTTCTTGGACAAATGCTGCGGACCCTGGTATTTCAACATGCAGGACAAACCATTAACGAGTAAAAAAAGAGTAGGGTGAGATGGCTTGTCGTCTCCAACCTTGCCTTATTCCTCTAATGTGGTGAAAAACTCTTACCCAGAAACCATTAACACACTATGATGTGTGCTATCCATGTTGAGGAAGAACCCATCTTTGTCATTATTGCTCAATAATCCCATTCAATCTGATCATATGCTTTGGTCTTATTAAATATTGATATCTCCAGATTTGCCCTCCTTTCTTCTCAGATAGTGGATACATTAGTAAGCTATGAGAACATTATCTGTAATTGACCTGCTGGGCACTAATGCAATTTGTTCCTCAACAAATATTATCCAGAATCATCCAGAGTCTACTTCTATGAGCTTTCTAACCTATCTTACATGTTACATTGCACAAAGAAATTGGTTAGAATTGAGCACAAGTCAGAGGATATTTTTACCTTTGGGATGAGGACCCCCACTGCTCTATCACCTCTTGTGGGACCAGAACACCATTTATGAAGCCATTAGTGATGGTGTCACCAATTAGGTCAAATGGTTTTTGTAAAGCCTACTGTATAACCGTCTATGACCGGATGACTTCATTTACATGGATACGAAATATTCGCCTTGTTTTTGAACTTTGCATAACACTTGCTTCCAACTGAGTTCTATTTATTTGTGTAGGTTCCCGTATGGTCACTTCACCCAGTGATTCACCGAGTGAGCCCAGGCAAGCAACAATTGCTTTCTTTGCATTTTTATTGTGGTGTGAACAATGTGTGATGTCTTTTGCTGTTTGTACAATAGAAAGGAGGACATCTTTAAAATGAAAAAAATAGATGTTTTGTCAAATCCCTATGCTTCACATGTGTCTTGCAAATGCTCACTTGGGAGATACTGAAGCCAGTGCCTAGTCTTTTGGGAGACGGCTCAAATGAGTAGTCCTTTTATCTTTGCTCTAGATATATCCTAGCTTACCATTAGTTCGTTCTTATATGAAAATGCCCACCTGGTGTAGATTCAAGACAAATTGGATGTCTAACAGTGTGAAATAGTTAGATTTTAAATGTTGTTATGCGCAAAACATTCTCCTATACGGTTTTGAGAATTTTAAATCTTCGAGGTGTGATTTTGGAAAACATTTACATGCTGAATATTTGTATGCAGAAGAGTGCTGGATTTCTTTTTCCTCACTTACATTGTGTACTTTTTCTCACAGCAACATATTGTGTACTTTTTCTTTAACAGGCCAGGCGAACTTTGTTACGCCAATTGAGCACCCGGAGGAAGGAGAGGAGGTGGCAGTTCATTGAACCTACAACATAGACAGTCTCGCCGTGAACTGTTTTTTGCGAACTTTCGTGCAGCATTTTGTAACGGTTATGATACATTGTCATGGATTGGATGCATCTGCAGGCACTGGGCCATCATCCAAGCAGAAGTACGCCAGTGCAACTTGCTGCATCTTCCCTCTGAGGCGCGCATTCGCCCAGATATCAAACCGCTGCTAATTGCAAGTGCAAATGTAGCCGAACGGTATACATGTTTTTTTTTGAAATTTGAACGGTATACATGTTTGACATATATGTAACAGACTATTATGTCCTTCACCATCTTGTATGCATCATGCACGAAACTATGTACCTTGGATAGTTGGATCTACCGATTGCAATGGGTACCCATTACCCGCATACCCAGTGGGTATTTACCCGTTAGGGTAAGGGTTTGGTAAAGAAAATTTACCCATGGGTAAGCAAATGGTTAAAAGTCTATACCCAGTGGGTATTGCGGGTGCGAGTATGATAACATAGTACCCATACCAGCATTACCCAGATACCCATCTACTATTGTTTTTGACATGTAAGTCCGTGGTTTATAGGGTTTTTTCTAGGGAGAATATCGAAATACTAACTGGCTATGTAATTCTCGTTTGTATCCCAATCGTGCGACCATTTAACTTGTGCCTGATTCACAATTCTCACGGAGTACTCCCCTAGGATGTTTCCTCTCCAGTCTCCACTATTTTTAGATCGATATGGCTATCTTCCTCCCGGCTCCTTGTCACCGACCTGCCCTTCCCCCATCACCAGCCTCTGCCAATCCGCCTTCTCGGCCTCTCCGTAAACACTCCCCTGGACGCGGTAGCAAGCTCAGCCACGCCCACGGCCGCTCGCCATGGACACTGGCGGAGGTGAGCTCCGCGTGAATGAATCAGTTGTTCATTTTCATATACATAGTGTTATATTTTTTTCATATACATATATGTGTCTGTTCGTTGAATTAGTGGATGAATGAGCATATATATGGCTGTGGTTAAAATACTAGGGGGCGCAGGTGCGGGTTTGGTTAAGCTCTACCCACACCCAATGGATGCGGGTGCCATCGGTACTTGGATATGAAGTTATTATGAGCTGCACTACTGCTTCTGTTATTCCACATGACTAAACATGCAAACCGTAGTCCATTGTTCTATTCGTCACTAATAATACTCCTGCAAAAATATAAGTTGCACTCTTGTTTTCTATCACACTAAGGCATCTCCAGTCGCCCCCCCAGAGCCCCCCTAAGAGGCACCCCCAGAAGCCCAAATAGCACCGTTTCGGCGTTATTTTGCGCCGACGCACCCAGGCGAAACCCAGCCCATTGGGTTCGGCTTGGGGGGCGAAATGGCGGGAAAGACGACGCGGGCCAGCGCTGTCAGCGACGCGGGAGAAAATGGCACGGAACAGAACCGCCCGTGAGCGGCCGCGTCCTTATCCTCTCGGCTCCCGCGCCGGTCAAAGGCTGTCGGAGTTAATGGCGTGGCCAGCGGCCAGTGAGCGCGCCGGTCAAAGGCTGCCGGAGTAATGGCGTGGCCGGCGCGCGTCGCTTCGACGTCCAATCGAAGGGCACGCGACGCAGTAATGGCGCGCCACCACCGCCCCTTCGCCTGGCCACCACTATAAAATCCCCCGCCCCTCGTCGTCCCTCCGCACACTCGCCTCTCTCTCGCCGCATCTGCCTCCCTCTGCTTCCTCTCTCGCCGTCCCTCCACACCAGCAATGGCAGACGACGCCGCCACCTCCACAAGCACGAGGCCTGGGCGCTGTACCAGGCCGGCTATCCGTGCCCAGCGGACATGCGCGTCCCTGGCCCCTCCGGCGGCCAGGGATCGTGGCACCTCAGCACGGGTGGCATCCCCGTGCCCCCCGTCCCCGCTGGCGTCGAGCGCGAGTACGCCATCGCCGAGGTCAGCGAAGGCCTGACGCCGGAGCAGGCCGCGGACCCGCGCTGGAGGGCGGAGGGCAACGAGGCATTCTGGACGGCCTACTTCCAGCGCCGCCACGACCTCGACATCGCCGACCGCGGCAACAACGGCCAAGTGGAGGGCCGCCACAACTCCAGGGGCCGCAAGCGATGGTGGGGCGGCCAACACCGCAACCTCGCCTGGGTCCTGGACTACATCGCCGCCGGCAACGAGCCCCGGCTCACCATGCCGCCACGGGTCTCGTCGTGGATGCCGCGGCGGATGGGAGCCGCGAGCTCCTCCTCCGCCACCTCATTTTCCTCCGGCGCGCGCTCGGCGCCTCCAGGTACACGCGCCGCGCCCCCCTCTCTGACTCCTCCCGCCCTCAACTCCGGCGCCCTGCCCCCATGCGTAGCGGCGCCCTGCGCATCAACGAGCCGCGCTCCTCCCAGCGCCGCGCCGCATCACCTCCTCGCTCCCTCTTCCGGCGCCTCGTCATGCCCAAGAAGGAGCCCAGGCAGGAGGTCAAGAAGGAGGAGGAGGAGTGGCCCGGCCAGAGGGCCGCGGAGGAGGCCTCGTTTAACACCGTCCAGCCGGCGCCGGACTAGTAGGTCGACGGCTGGAGCCTCGACGACTTCACCGACCTGGAGCTGGAGCGCCAGCGCCAGATCCTCGCCGAGCTGTAGCGCAAGCGCGACGAGGATCGGCGCCAGGAACGCGCGAAGGCCGCCGCTGCCAATGCGGGCCGCCGCCGCATCCCGCCTCCTCCCCAGGCGCCGAAGGTCGAGTACTACAAGCTCGACCCCAGCGATAGCGAGGAGGAGGACGACGGAATCAGGCAGGCCCTGCTGCTGAGCAAATTCCAGCGCGGCGACGGCGAAGGCCCGAGCGCGCCTCCCGGCGACGGCTCCGACGACGACGGCGACGGCGGCGACTACAGCCAGGCGATCTACAATAGCCTGGGCATCAACTAGCCCTGTAGATCGCCGGAATAAAAGTTTTAATGTTTTTAGGTTTTTAGTTTGAAATTCTACTATGTAATCGGCGATTTTTGTGCCAAAATATGAATGAAAATCGCCTCTATGCAAAATATTCTATTGTTCCGGCGTTTTTGAATTTTTGGGCCGAAACTTGGGTTGGGTTCACGGCTGGAAAACGCGGCCCCAGGATCCAGAATAGCGCCGTTTTGCGCCGTGACGGCCCAAAATAGCGCCGTTTTGGGCTCTGGGGGCACAACGACTGGAGATGCCCTAAATGCCTTGTGTCTCGATGTTTGCTGAGTGCTAGATAAAAAACTTGGCAAAGAAAGAAGGGCCACTCGGCAAATGCTGTTGTATGGCAAGTGCTAGATAAAAAACACAGTCAGCAAACGCTGCAAATAGGTCGAATACCATAGATATTTGACACGAAAACGGAAAACATCTTTGGCACACAGGCACCAGTGCTCTCGCCAGGTGGAATCATCCTGCGCCTCTCATTTATATTAGCTTATGTTCCAGGTGTACGTATTTCTACTTTTTTTTTTTTGACTGAAAAGCCAGTCAGAGCTGTTTTTCATATATGAGTAGAAGAAAGGCTGATAGCCGAATGGCTCGGTTTATGAGGTAAACCAGGCCGGAAAACCGTACATCTCCTAGCAGGACTAGGACAGCAGCACACGCCGAAGCATGGCACAACAATAGCAGCAGCAACCACAGCAACAACACACTAACAGCAACACCCACAAAACAAACAACAAAGGCCTGCACGACACAACCAACACGGAGGAGGACCTCGACTTCCATCTTCATCTGACCAAGCAAGCAAGACGCTATGAACTTGGCCGTCTGGCTGCCACTCGCCAACACCCCCAAAGGAGGGAGGGGTGCCGAACGAGAACGAGATGATCTAGGAAACAACTCGCTAACCCGGCTTCCGATGAGAGCGTCGGATTCTTCCGCAAACTTGGTGTCCGGCGAGACCAAACAGCACACCTCCGCCCAGCCGACCACCTCCATCCAACACCCCAAACCCATCCATGGATCTCTACCGGTCATCAGCCCAAGGCAAGAGACAACAAGCAAACAACAAGGCCTTGGTGGCTCCAAGATGACGCCTCCAAGGAGGTGACGACGTCGAAGACGCCGCCGTCATCCGATCTAAACAAAGATCTGAGGCTTTCGCCCGGAGAACACTTAGGGTCGGCGGGTGGGAACTTCACGACGACACCTCCAACGAGGAAGACGGCGCTCAAGAGCGTCGATGTCGTCGATACCAACATGGCTGGCACAAAGCTTTCGCTTGAAACACCCCAGCCCACCACCGCCACCAAACCTGTACATGTGCAGTGTCTCCGTACCTGAGCGTCACCGGCCGGGAAGAAGTCCATGGCGTCCGCCTCTCCCCCAAGCAGTAGCCGCCGGAGAGCTACAGGAGCCCACCAGTTGCCACCAAGGGCGGAGCTCCACGGCCAGCGCCGCCGCGCCAAGACCAGATCGCCGGGCCGCAACACCTCACCAGCCGTCCACTGCACCATCACCTCCACCGCACCAGCAGGACGCCGCCGTGCCAGCACCAGCGCCCGGAACGCCACCAGGGCTGCAGCCGCGCGTCGCGGCCCGCAAGGCCCAGATCGGGCCCGGGAGGGCCCGTGTGAACGCCGCCGAGACAGGGAACCGCACCAAGCGCCTGCACCACCGCCGCGACCTCCATCCCCCCTCCACCTCGAGCCCCAGCACAGCACAGCCTCGGATCCGCCGCAGCGCCGTCCACCGCGTCCGCTTCCTCGGGCCTCAGACCCCGCGCCCAGGGTAGGAGACGAGGTAACGCCCCGCCGCCACCATCCCTGGGGCGCGCGCGGCTTTGCCGGCGGCCCCTCCGGCGGGGGCGAAGCGGGGGTGTGGTGGCCGGGGCCTTCCGGCGGCGGCGGCTAGGGTTTCCCTCGGGTCGCCCCGAGAGGGACGACGCGAGGGTCGGGGTGAAGTGTTTGTACGTATTTCTACTGTTCCTCTACCAGCTAACTAGTGGTATAGTTCTCTATATTGCTCCGTCTACAGCAGTATATCATGCCCCTCTCATTTATTGCGTTGCCAGCGCACCACATGCAACTGTGCCACCGCGTCTCCTGGCTGTCGACGCGTCGGGAGGCTGACTGCTCTTTCCTTCTTCCTTGGTCAATAAGCCTTCGGTGTGTAGCCGTTGCACAGTGCGTTTCATGTCCATAAATCCAACACAGGCGCAGCGTCCTCTTCACCGTGCGCATCATCTTCCTCCTCTGTTCGCTGCCTTCCGTAGTTTAAGATAACTAGTATACGTGCACGTGCAACGCACGTCTTCAAAATATAACACGACATACTTTTTTCATGTAGTTTAATATGTTATATACAACTTTGACAATTCAAATGCACTCACGTGTTGACCAAATTCAAGCATAGCACGACATACTTTTTTCATGTAGTTTAATATGTTATATACAACTTTGCCAATTCAAATGCACTCACGTGTTGACCAAATTAAAGCATAGCAATGTGAAGAAAACTTCTAAAAAAAAATGAAAGAAAATATGCTGATATACACATTTTGTACCAACTTAGGTGCATTGTCTCTTGAAAGAGAGAGAATGTGGCTACACCACGCTACGCTAAATTACAATTAAAGGAAATAACTTCAGTTTTACCGAGAAAAATAACAAGATTCGTTACTAACCCGGAGGACACCGAAAGGATTCAATGACACCATCGAAAGCATCCATGAGCAAAATTATAGGGCCGATATCTGATGCATATGCATTGCATACTTTGTCGAGCCGTGACTACTTGCTGCTGCAACAAGTGCATGTTCTGAATCAGTAGCAGTTGCAAGTGGCCAGGCATTAATAGAACAGTACTCCTTTCAATCGTACTTCATGTTTAGCAGGGGAAACTGAGGAGAGACCTTGTAACAAACCGTTGTCATTAGCAAGAACAATGAAAGAAAACACAATCCCGTTTTGATCATCTAGACTCTTTATCTTCTTTATTATTAGGTCATTAGCAACAATGATTTTTCAGAGGTAATTCTTTTACAACATGCTTTCCATAATTTTCATGATATTGATTATCTTCTTAAACTTCAGATCATCGGAACAAAAAACACAGTCGACCAATACACGGTACTGCAGCTACGAGGACGGCGTCGAGGTCACCTTGGACGTGCGCACCGAGATGTACAGCGTCGCAGACATCAATGGCAGAGACTACTTGCCGAGATGAAGCTGACGTGCGCCGCCCAGGACTCGTGGTATGTGGAGCGCATCGGCACGCCGCACGGCCGGGACGTCGCCTGCTAGGCCTTTTGGCTTGTTCAAGGGCATCCTGCTCTTCAATGTCATCGTTCACCTGAAGCCGACTGCTACTTCTTAAAGCTAGACCTCCAGGTCCATACTTGTACGTGCACGATCTAATGGATCGATGAATGATGCATGAAGGAGCGTGATCATCAAACAACTACTCCCTCCGTTCGGATTTAATTGACACACATTTGGTTACACATGGATGTATCTAGACACTATACAAGTATAGATACATCCATATTTACACAAAACCAAGTCAATTAATTTGGAACGGAGGGAGTACAAGTGATTGAGAACATCGCGTCGGCAAGATCATAGAGATGGGGCCGGCGGGTCAGGATTGACGGCGCCGAGCTGCAGCAGGCCAGCAACGTCCGGACGTGGGACACAGCCACACGGGCACACGACACCCACTCCCGGAACGCAACGGCGCTGATGGCTGGGCTTGAAAGAACGGGACATTGACATGAATTACGAAAGTGTTGATAGTGTGGAGCGGGCGAGCCTAGACGATCATCACGCCTGGCAACACGACGTGCACCAAGGTGAGCCGCAGCAACGGGATGCCCCTAGCGGCGTGACACACGAGCTGGAGGAAGAGTGATGCTGCCGCCGTTGCGCGTGGCTGACACGAACCACGCCGTTGCGGGCGCGGGAGCTGGAGGCAGGGCGGGCAGCGTGGTGTTGTCGCCGCTGCGCGTCGCTGACAGGGATCATGCCGATGGTTGCCGGCGTCGAGGGATCGCCAAGTCGATGCGGTAGTAGTATTTGTTTCAGCAGCTTCCACTCACCCATCTCGCCGCATCTTGGAACCTGACGGGAGCCCAACGTCGAACGCGTTACCATGGCCGGGAAGGATCGGAATCGATTGCGTTGAACTGGGAAGGTTTGGCAGGTCTTTAATTATATAAGAACGATCACACGTACAAGAGATCGAACCTATCTCAACATGAACTCGAGGACGTGTTCGATCGGGCTACGTTTCTTTCTTTTTCCGTACAGATCAAACTAACGGATGGCCTGGATCGTTGATTGAAAATTGAACGGACAAGATTTAAAGTGTTTGCTGCTCGACATCGGGACAATCTGGATCGTTGATTGAAAATTGAATGGACAAGATTTAAAGTATCCCAACATATTTGCTCTTTTAATAGTAGCATAGATTCAATATGCATACTACTGTCAATCATAATTAACAGACATTCAGGCTATGCAATTGCCAATTGGGCGTACCTTTTTGTCCAAGATGGCGAATCAGGGGTGTCTGTCTTGCATGCTAGAGGCTCGTCAGCATCTGAAAGAGCATCAATTTCACTAATAGTTAAGTTCTCTGCCTCTCTTCTATCTCTCCTGCGTTCCAAGCGATCTCCCAGGTCTTCAGCTTCCTGTTCTATAGTCTGTTCGGTCTGGTAAATGGGCATCGATCTGATAGGGCTCAACTCGAATGGCACCAACGGAAGTCCTCCTGGAGTTCCATTCAGATTCAAAAATCTATCACCGAAGCAGCTTCCATACATCCTAAATCACGGCGTAACCGTCCATTAATTCCCGATGTCTACAAAGATTCAGAGTCAAGCATCGAAAGTGACTTACTCATGATTCTGTTGCGCATCGTCAATCTGCATCTCCTCAGCAGGAATCGCTTTCATTGACGATAGATCTGGTTCGTTGTTGCTCTGCAGATGAAGAGGGGAGGGGAGATTTTTGCTTGCTAGTGGATTTGCGCTATTGTGTGGTCGGTGGTGCAGATACTCTCTTACGCGGTGCCGCTCCCTCCCTTTTACAAATATAAACTTTGTACCAAAAGACTGTTTGAAGTCAGGTAGAGCGTCGACTTGCGTTTGGCACAACTGGCACTGTTCCCTTACCTAACTCCTGCGATACGTACTGTTACCGCATATATACGTACTTGGCCGTATTCCTTTTTTACAGCACTCAAGTATCTCATACAGGCTGTCTTAGGCATAGGTTCCAACGCCGAAACGAGAGGCTCACATTACGCCATATGGTGGGATGACTGGAGCCGGGTCTAGGAAATCTCCTCCCGAAACACACGAAAGGGGCAAATTAGTATTGGATTTTTGCAAAATTTGTTTGGGCTGGGGGGGGGGGGGGGGGGGGGGGTTGTGGGGGTTTGTATACATCTATTACGAAAGTACGATGTTTAGATAAAAATCATTGATTAAATCAAGATCAACATTTAATTTCTTATGTTTAGAGATAATTCGTCTGCGCACGTTTCGATCCGAACTAGGTTTTTTATAATTACAGACATTTAATTTGAGGCTTAAGACTGAAATTATATGTTGAAACTGAAATTAGGACATAAATAATAATCAGGACATACATTTAATTTGAGAATTAAGACTTCGTTTGCATTACTAGTTCTTCTTCATTAGTACAAAAGATTTTCTTGGACTATAATCTACTCCCTCCGTTCCATAATAGTCTACATTCTGGACTAGTATTTTGTTCCATATTACTACATTCTGGGTTCTGAACATTAATTATCTCCTCGGTAATCAGCAACAACAGAAAACTAAGCAACCTCTCTCTTTTTCTATTGGGTGTCATTAATGCTTATCTGACTTGGATTGGACGTTTACATACTTGAGTAGTATTATTAAAGAGAATGCTAATTTGTCTTAAACTTTCTAGGATGTAGAGTATTGTGGAATGGAGGGAGTACTAATTACAGTCTCATACTGCTAATCCTGATAGTTCTTCAGTACTACTTCTACTGCTAATCCTACTTCACTACCCTACTCCTTGCCTCTTCGCCGACGTTGCTGCGCCCAACATCGGAGCTAGAATGATAACCTTGTGGGGTCAAAGACTTAATCATAGATTTCGCCAAATTTCTAGAAAAATGTGCGAAAACACACTTGAATATGCAGGGTTTTCTCAAAATTTGTGGGCTCAGCTGACCCCACAGGCATAACGTGGACCGCCACTTGTTGCCCCCCGTTGTCGTTGTCGTCCTCATCCTCGGAGTTGTCGTCGTCCGCCGACGCCTCGTCTTTCTCCTCGTCTTCGGAGTCATCCACCGCTAGCTCCTCCTCCTCGTCATCGCCGGAGTCGTCGTCATCGTCGTCGTTCGCCGGCGCTTCATCCTCATCGTCGTCCTCCTCGCCCTGCCCCTCCCACTAGGGTCGTGGCCCTTCTCGTCTTCACGGCTAGCGTCGTTGATACATCTCAAACGTATCTATAATTTTTGATTGCTTCATGCTTATTTTATATCAATGCTACATGTTTTATTTATAGTTTTATATCATTTTAGTGCATTTTCTGAGACTAGCCTATTAACAAGATGTCTAGTGCCAGTTCCTGTTTTCTGGTGTCTTTTTCTTTCAAAAAAGCTAGTAAAGAAATGTTCTCGGAATTACCCCAAAATTTTACGTAGATTTATTTTCATCGAAACAAAGAAGGAGCCCGAAGACCAGCTGCAAGGGTGGCCCCACGCCTGGGGGTCTCTTGGAACCCACCTCCACCGCCTCACGACGCCCTTTCGCCTATTTAATTCCCTTTATTGAGAAAACCCTAAAACACCTGAACATATTCCAGAAAGATATCTGTGGCCATCGTCGTTGAAAACCCTAGTTTGGGTGGGTTCTGGAGCTTTTCCCAGCACTCTGTCTGAGGGGAGAACATCACCGGAGGGCTCTACACCACCATACCTACCTCCGGAGTGATACATGAGTAATTCATACTTGGACTACGGGTCCATAGCAGTAGCTAGATAGTTGTCTCTTCGCCTTGTACCTCCATGTTTAGATCTTGTGAGTTGCCTATCATGATCAAGATCATCTTTTTGTAATGCGATATGTTGTGTTTGTTGGGATCCAATGAATTGTGAAGTTATGATCAAGTTTGTTCATCTATATATCTATGTTATATTTATGATCTTGCATGCTCTCCGATCCATGTGGTTACTTATGCCAAGTAGTTGCTTGTATCTCAAAGAGGGAGTATTTATACTATATAGTAGGTTCGTGTGCCATTTGTCTGGGCTCGCGATGACAGAAACGACCAAAACTTTGGATGTGTTGTTGCTACTAGGGGTAAAACGACGATGTTTATTATTACGTGTTATATTCATTGCTTACATTATGCAATTTGCTTACTGTGATAATATGCTTGTAACTTAATACTTTCGGTTGATATGCTGGATAGCGATCCCGGGGTGGATTATTAGTCACAGATGCAGCTGGATAGCGGTAAAATGTCTATGAAAATTTTGAAGTGTAAGAAAAATGACTATGAAAAGGAAAAATTATATTCTGTTGTAAAAAGTTTTTCTACCATGAAACATGTTTATTTTCTTTTCTAGACCTCGTTAATTTGATTGTTCTATGATAAACTGTTATTTCTGCAGTGTATGGATTATGTATGAAAAAATGGATTCCATATGAAACTTTCGTGAAATACGAAACTAGTAAAATATCTATGAAAAATCTGAAATGAAGAAAAATGCCTACGAAAAATGAAAAATATATTGTTGTGGATCGTGATACATGTATGATACAAAATTGTTTAATATTCGCCAAAAAATCTTATATGAAATGTTGTACGGAACTTGTATGAATATGTTTGATTATTCTTGAAGGAAGAAAAAAATATGAATTTCATTTTTTTGATTTTTGTTGAATAATCTTGAAATAACATATTATACGAACAAATGTTTAATGTTCCGTGAACTGAAATTTCTTTGAAAAGATATTTATGAATGTATTAAAAATTCTGTAAAAAAAAGTTGAATATTCTTGAAAAAATTCAGAATTGAGTTCATCGATTTATTCTCCTACAAAAAATTCAATAATTATTTCATTATATTAATCTCTAACGAGTCTTCAGAGGCGTGGGGAAAACAAAAATGAAACATGTACAAACTCGTGAAATGTAAGTGGGTGTTGTGCAAGATGTCACGGACTTGAGAAATGAGAACGTACAGAAGCGGGATGGAACTTCTGCAAATTTTTTTTGCCACGAATCTTCAGGTTTTGGAGGTCAGAGATGGTGTCGGGGCTCATTTCCGCATATTACCTGCTTTGCCGACTGCCGGAATTTTGTAATAGTGTTTTCTGAAGACGCTTGCATTGTGTCGGATAAATTGCAGTTGGAGCACCAATAGCCAACGATGGTTAACCTTGTGAGTTTGAGACTGCGACAACCTTGTGATGGTTAACCTTGTAAATGTCTTTTTCTGGGCCGTCCGTTTCGGCCATCCGACGGCCCAAATTCGCCGTGGACCGGGCCGAAACGGACGGCCCAGATTTCACCCTGCGCCATATGTCCTCGTAAATATCTTTTTCGCCCGTACTAAAAAAAGAGACTGCGACAAGTTACTCACGCCTTAGGCCCCGCTTGGTTTGCAGTATATCTACACGGCCGTAAACTATGGGCATAGTTTATAGGTCAAATCGGGTGGAAAATAGACGGACCTGTCACGGTCCGTAATTTGCTACCCCGTATTTTGCTAATTTTCGACCAACCAAGCGAAGCCTTATGTGCCTTATGTTTCGAACAGATGGAGTAAGCACGGCAAGCAAGGCTACGTGGTAAACCCGAACTATATCAATATAAATTCATATAAATTATGATGTGCAAGAATTTACAAACATGTGTAATTCATGGACAGCGAGGAACGAAATCACTCTTTATTTAGAGTGTTTACTAATTCACACAGAGAGAGATCAATTACAAGACTTTACTAATTCACGGTGATGACACACCGTGTAGAAATGAGTCCGGCATCAATCCGTCTGTGCGATCGAGTCACGCGCCATCGATCCTACCTGGCTCCACGAAGAAGAAACGCAGGCATCGGGACGGAAAATCACGCCGGCTCTCGAGGCTCTCGTACAGCTGGTCCGGCATCCCAGCCCCTGGCTGGCGGCCAAGACGGGCACCTCGACGACGCTCTTCGCCGGGACACAGAACCCGTCGAGATCGGCGGAGGCCAGGGGCACGCCGTCGTACTCCACCACCGCGCCATGCGCCTCGAAGCAGTGCCGCCACAGGAGATTGCCGTTCTTGACGGGAAGGGTGACGCGAAAGGAGGGCGGCGTGGCGGCCGCGCCGGCGCTCCGAACGAGGCCGTCGGTCGCGGAGAACCCGGGCAGAGTTGAGTCGAGCGTGTACCCAAGGACGGTGATGGCGGCCATGCCGAACACAACGAAGGATATTGCAAACGCCAGCAGGGGCCAATCAGGATGCCTCTGCGCGGAACATTCTTCATTCCATGGCTAGATGATGAGACGACCCCTTGGATTGAGGTTTTGGAACTTTTAATGAAGTAAAACTGAGCTAGGTTAAGTTTGGATTGAGGTCTACACGGCGAAGAGATACAAGCCGCAAGATAAGGATCTCTATCTCTATACGCGCAAGAGTGTCTCCATCCTATTGGTGGACATGGAACCTGACTCCAAAGTCCAAACTGCCTCCTGAGTCCTGGCCGATATATTAGGTTCACAAACTGAAACCAAATGCATAAAGGATCCAGAGTTCCAGATAAACAAGAACCACAAGTAAAATATTCCAAGATCGAAACATGGGCGTTGACCTAGACCAAACTAGGAATCCAAGCAGGAAACACAAACATGGTCTTCAGCAGCAAAGGATAGTAGCTGATAGCATTCCAGAATCACCAACCCTGCAACACAAACTTGAAAGCTTGAGTCCTCTTATTGCAGCCAAACAAAACAATCTGAAACTCAGATGCCTGTTGCTTCAGTGTTTATAACAAGACATGCAAGAGTTGTAGTAATTTCCAAACTCATGACGTATGAATTACACAGTTCATATGGTGCTTAAATATTAGTAGAATTACCTGATCAATGTGAGGACGTCGCATTGGTCTGGCCAACCGGCTCCAGCCTAGAAGGAACAGGACCAAGGTACTTGAAGAAACCAGAAGGCAATATAGCAGGCCGCTCGTGCGACGACATGCGTGTGAGAAGATTGGACTGTAGGAACCTATTAGTTTGCATATCCAATTGGCAAATGTAATGCTTATCGACCCCAGCCTTTGTTTGGGTCTCCTCGTCCAGCAAGAAGTAGAGGGTAGAACCTTCCATATCCCACAACATGGGCCACATAGGCAAGCTCTTGGGCAATCCAGCCCCCTTGAAGTCCTTCCATAGGCTTTTCAATCGGATGCCCGAGTATAACTTCCACTCAAGGCCATACGGTGCCAGAGTCCACACCTTTACCCTCGTTTGGGGTCGGTCATCGGGTTTGTCTATGGAGACGAACTTGATGTAACCTCCATCGCAGCCCATGGTGCGGTACACCTCCACCGACCATGTTTCCTCGTTTCCGTCAACCTCGTACCCCGGTGGCCACTCGATGAAGCTGAAATCCACGACATCGACCCCCCTGGTCAGGGCGCTGCAGTCGCAGCACAGAGTGCCTAGAGCAAGGTCCGCCCAGAAAGCCAAGCCATTGAACGAGAAAAGCAAGTCAGGGGAGAAGAGATTATCCTTCATCTCTGTCGGGAAGCTCAACCTGTTCTTCTGCCACAGGTCGGAGCTGCCAACCGACGACTCAGCCAGCGAAGGAGAACACAGCCAGAGGAAGGTATTTCCCCCCAGTCGGCCATAACCAAACTCACACCCGAAGAGGACAAGGGAGTAGCCGCCATCGTCATGGCGCACAGGGAGAGGACGATGGAGAGCGAACTTTTGACGGAATCGAAGACGAGGTAGTAATCGAAACCACCATCTTCGGAAAAGGACAAGGTGAGGACGATGAGGCCATTGTTGACGATCTCGACTTTGGACCTGAAGAAGACCTCGTCCATGGCCCCCTTCTCCGCCATTAACTGGTCGATCCAACGAAAAACCTTGTCGCCCGCACGAACGGACATGGAGGAGGACAGATTCTCGAGATCGCCGTGGTACCAAAGGAGATCAAGATCCTGCACCGCCCAGTTGCCGCGCTCCCCACATCCGTAGGCGCGCCTACTTGCACACTTGATGGTTGCCCAGCCCTCTCGCCCGACGGTGTACTTGGCGTCTATCCCGCCGCGGTCCATCACGGCGAAGCCCGGATCCATGGTTTAGGGTTGTGGCGGCTGGCTAGGTCTTCCTCCTCTGGATGGAAGAAAAGAGAACGAGATCGTCTGACTTAGAGCGAACTAGTGCAGAGGGACTCAGGGACGTCGTACACACTGCACCGTCCATCGGGCATCCGACGACGTTCGCGTGGACTACAACTTGTTCCCTCTCTCGTTTGGCTGGAAACGGAAATAAACGTCCCATACGGCCCAGCCTAACGCAAGCCATCGCCCATCGCTCTCGCCTGTCGTTGTCGATTAGGCTAGGGTTCGCTACGCCGGCGGGAAGGCAAGGAGAAGCCGCAGCTCGTCAGACCGTCAGGGCGCGACGCCACCAGGCGTGGAGACGGTCGAGCCAGCCATTGCCGCCGCTTCCAGAGCGTGATGCCTACGGCCGAGTCTTCTTGGACGACTGCTTTGGTGCTTGCCTAGTTGGTCTGCTTCTTGCCTGGTTGTACAGGTGTTGTGTTTTCAGTTACAGATGTGCATAAACAACAGAGAAGCTACGGTAGCAAGAAGCTATGCCAGATTGAGCCAGTAGTTTATGTGAATTGGGTGTACACTGTGATTAGTGTGACTGAATGTTAAATTCAGATTCTAATCATGTGAACTAGTTGGTCTGCTGCTTGCCTTTCCTTGCTGTTCTAGTGTTTCAGTTTTAGATGTGCAAAAACAGTAAGAAGGCCTTTCTGGTTTGTCGAGTGCTATATCAGGTGCACTTGGCAAACACTGATGGTTTGCCGAGTGCCCCTTACGTGGCATTCGGCAACCTCGTTTGCGTTGTTTTTTTTTGTTTGTCGCAGTGAAAAATGACAAGTGACACGCTACTTTTGTCGAGCGCCACATGTACGCCTACTGTTGCACTCTGTCATCGTGGGCCCTTTGCCAAGCGCCGCATTTTGTCGGGTGTCACTTCTAAAATACAGTTGTGCATATTACCTGTGATTTGTGAGTGTTTTCTGAAGATGCTCGGCTTACATCAGATGTTGCCGAGTGGCCGAAGCACTCGGCAAAGAGGCCGGCGGATTCCGGTAGTGTACACAAACACAGACGGAAAACTTTCTTTGGAGCACCAAATAGCAAACGACGTACGAATATCTAAAAATTCGAAGGTATTGGAAACTTGAACTATATCAATATTAATTATGATGTACAGGAATTTACAAACATGTATGTAATTGACAACGAGGAAAGAAATCACTCTTTATTGAGAGAGATCAATCATAAGAGTTTACTAATTCACAGAGAGAGATCAATCATGCATAGTCCACGATCAACCCGTATGTGCGATATCGAGTCATGCAATTTCGTTTTCATCTTCGTTGTGAGCTTCATCGGGAGGCAGGGGAAAAATGTGTTACACTAAAGATTGATACCAAAATATTCAAAGCAACGATTTAGAGTACTGAAAAAAATCAGTACCTTCATGATATAGAGCTCCATGCCTTTTGGCAAACTCAAACTTCATCAGGCATAACCAATTAAAAATTCAAGGCACAGGAAAATGCAATTAGCCGTAAATTACGTGCAACATTTTTTTAAATCTATACCCAAGTAATGATTTCAGTTTATTTATTGCTAATTGTGTGGGTCGACATAGAGCGGAAGATTATGCATAACTATTGAAAAGTTTCACTGATGACATGTTCAGAAAATTACATATAGTATTACAGGTCTAGATTAGTAAATGCAGGTCAAGCAGTCACTCGCCATCGATCCTGCCTGGCTCCATGAAGAGGAAAAGCAGGCAGCGAGAGGGCAAGTCCGGCCGCCCATCCAGCATCGCCTTGCACCGCAGCAGCATGGGCCGTACGTTCCTAACAGCATCCTTCTCTTTCAGCGCCAGTCTCACCTCCATCGGCACGCGCTCCTGCCGCCGGCGCCGGCCCTCGAGGCTCTCGTACAGCTGGTCGGGCATCCCCAGTCCCTCGCCCGCGGCCACCACGGGCACCTCGATGATGCTCTTGGCGGGGACGCAGAGCTCGTCGAGATGGGCGGAGGCCAGGGGCACGCCGTCGTACTCCACCACCGCGTCGTGCACCTCGAAGCAGTGCCGCCACACGTTGCCGTTCTTGACGCGGAGGGCGAAGCGGAAGGTGGGCGGCGCGGCGCCGGCGCCGGCGCTCCGGCCGAGGCCATCGTAGCCGGAGATGGTCGCGGAGAACTCAGGCGGGGTTGAGTCGAACGTGAACACGAGGGCGCCGATGGCGGCCGTGAAGAGCAAAACCAAGGATATGGTCAACGCGCCAGGAGCCCAGCATGCCTCTGCGCGAAACTTTCTTCCATGGCTAGATGGTGAGACCCCCTGGATTGAGGTTTGGAACTTTTTTGCTTTTGAGATGAAACTAACTGAACTAGGTTACGTTTCGATGGACGCCGTTTACAAGGCGAAGAGAGAGGCCGTAACAGATGAGGATCTCTATCTCTATACGCGCGGAAGGTCCACGTACAAGAGTTTCTCTTACGAACTCTATAGGATATATGGAACCGATTCCAAACTGCCTCCTGAGTCCTGGCCGACATATTGGGCTCACAAACTGAAACGAGACGCATATATAGGATTAGGATGATCCAGAGGTCCAGATAAACAAGAACCAAGTAAAACAGTCCAAGATCGAAACATGGGGGCTGACCTAGAACAGGCAGCCTACCACGCCATCCCTGCCGATCCGCGCGACGATGAAGCGCCAGTCCTGGGCAACGCACCGCCGGCGACTTCCGACAACCTAGGCTGCCGCGGCTATCTAGTCCTGGTAATAGTTTCGGTTGCAGTGACGGCGCTCATGTTTGCGCCCGTGGAATACATGACGCGCGCCAACATGCCGGCTATCTCCCTCGGCCTCGCCGGCTACGACGGCATCGACATGGCTCGGCCGGGCAGCGTCGTCTCGCCGGCGTTCAACCTCACTCTGCAGATGAACAAGACGTGCGCCGACCGCGCGGAGGTGGTCCTGACGTACTCAGGCGTGGCGCTCGGCTGGGCGCGCGTGAGCCGGCGGCTGCGTGTCCCGGGAGCCATGGGGGAGAGACGTCGAGGTGGTGGCCAGGGCCGACGGCGTGGGGCTCTCGAGAAGCATCCGGGAGCGCATGGCGTCCGAGTGGTGCCGTTCCGGGCGGGTAGAGCTCGACGCCGACGTGGTGATCTACATGGACAGCCACCGGTCGATCAACTACCTCGGCGTCGATCCCCGTGACAAGGTGATGCGTTGTAAGGTGGTGGTGATGGCGGACGGACTTCAGCCGGAGCCCGAACCTTGCCCATGGTATTTCCTACGGCCTTATGATGAACCGTAGTCACGTATCTTTGGATCAAAGGATTTTCTGATGAATCATAAAGGAATAAACTTTGTAGTATCTATTTTCTATGCGTACTTTCGGATCGAAGGAATGTGAATGTGCAATCCGTAGGAAATTTCCATGTAATTATTGAAAGATATAGCAGATCGTGAGTGTATATGCGGCAAAACTTTCTTCTTTTTTTCTAGCAGAAACGACAGGGGCCGGGACACAAAAGCATTAGACAAAAGCTACCAATGCAACTCAGTATTTCATTATCCAACAAAATCTGCATAATCTTACTTTTTTTCCTCACTAGATTAAGAACAAACACAAGACAGGAACAAAAGATAATTCAATGAAAGAAGAACGTATCTACCGGCCAATGGTCTAGGTTAGCATAACACCTTCTGCAGGGATATCATCCAACAATATCCATGTGGACTAATGATCACTAGCAAGGGGTCAATCATGCTACGGCTACAAAACAGCACCTTGGTTTTGAAATATACCTATGCCCAAATCAAAGTCAGCATCACTGACAGCAGCAAACTCAACGCCACAGATACCACTATTTCCTTCTTGTCTCCATGACTTGTTGCATCAGATAACCTGAAACAGAAAACAAGATGGAAATCTTTCAACTTTAAGAAAGCAATTCAACTAAGCCAGCTTTGTCATACATATGTTTAATTTGCACTGGTGTAAGTGATATTTACCCTGGCTGTGATGAATTTACTGCCAAACCGAAGCCAAAAGGGAAGAGTGGATCATAGTGTGGGTCTCCGACATTCATGGGCAGCTGGTCAACTGATTTGAACCAAGTGCGTGGAAGCTTCCCGGTGAAGCCATAGTCCCCAAAAAGGACATCCGCAACACCCTGACCTTCTGTGCCAGGAAGCCAGGCAGCAACAAGCGCTTCCATCAAAGGAAGATACGGTTCGATGACAACAGGCCGTCCAGAGATGATAACCACTACACATTTAACTCTCGAGCAGACGTTTCGGATTGTGTCTGGACCAGGATCTAGGATAGTAAGGTCAGTATTATCGCCTACCGTTTCCGCATATGGTGGCTCACCAACAACAACGATGGCGAATGAAAAATCGTTGCTCTTCATGAAGCTGTCGTCAGGGTTCTCAGAGTAGACAACAGGTGTTGAATTACCAACGGTGGACTTTATGGCATCAAGAATTGTTGTTCCTGTAAACAATATTGATCACGACACTTAAGATTATATAGCTTCAGATTGAACATTTCAACAAGGATGCTTCAAAAATCACAATTTAAATTTATTAAGTAACTTAACTGTAACCAATCTTAAGTATGATAGTTTTGGTAAGTAAGAATCTGAAATAGTATTAAAAACCCTTGAAAAGTGGAGCAACCGAAAGGTACATTAGAAAGCACGTACCAACTGTAATATCTCCACTGCCGCCCATCCATTCAATTGACCACCCACCACACTGGTAGCCCAAATTGCTAGCATGACTTCCAGCTACAAGGATCCTTCTAGCTTTCTTCGGGAGAGGCAGGAATTGTTGATTAGGAGTGTTGCCGTTTTTTAATAGAACAAGTGATTTCCTGACAGCTTCTCTAGCCAATTCCCTATGCTCCTGTTAAATTTAAAATACTCGGTTATCTACATAGGTTTCCACACTTGTCATACGAGTATTCTACAATATGGCGTTAGCACATTAACCTTCTTTCCGAGTTGATCTGCAAAGCTAAGATCAGCTAAAGGGTTCTCGAACAGGCCCATTGTAAATTTCACTCGAAGGATACGACTCACAGCGTCATCAATTCTGCTCATGCTGATGATACGCTTGTTAACAAGAGATGTCGCATCATCAATGTAACGGTGAAATTGAATGGCACCATAACCTGGAACGGAATTGAAAGAAAGTCATCGAAGTGACAACATTTTTCAAGATTATTTTGATAAAACAAGAACCCTTGCTGGATAATAAGTACTCCCTCCGTCTGTAAGTACATACCATATCAATGCCAGCATTTAATCCAGCTTGCACGGAATAAGTATAGTTTGCATCAGGTGGTGTGGTTATTCGGTCTATTCCTAGCCAGTCAGATATCACAAAACCCTGCAATCAGTTACCATCCAGAAGTTGGTTTAAGATCACAGCAGAGGAATGTTAAGTAAGTTGCAGGTTAGCACTAACTCTGAAGTGCAGTTTCGATTTCAAGTAGCCAGTGACTAGATCATGATTGGCATGCATTTTTGCACCATTCACGCTTGAATATGAGACCATAACAGTAGCAACACCCTTTATAATGGAGTCATAATATGGTGGCATGTGAATGCCTAGCAGCCCATGCTCATCAACTATCGTGTTGTTCTCATTGATTCCATTATGCGTACCACCATCACCAACAAAGTGTTTAGCACAAGCAGCAACTTTATCCCTGTTAGAAGGCATAAGCTGAGACATAAGACAGACAGCATTCAAGTTGCAAGACATTGGTACTGATTATATACCTAAACTATTCTCAAGCAATGTAGTAAATATTTCACTAAAATGAAATGCTGCTTGTCATAAATGTTGAATTATTGACATAATGTTCATCTAGGCAATATACCTGTCAGTTCAAAGTACTGGTTCATTACATCAGACGGCCTAATTATTGTCTTACATCTACCATGCCATTATCTGAGAAAAGAATATCTTACTTTCCAGCAACATAAGGAACACCTTTGGTATTATTCACTGGGATCTCTCCTTGCAGACCAAGGATAATATCTGTCATCTGCTGAACAATCTTGTGATCTTCACTGTAGCTCTCATAGCATCGACCCCATCTTGGATCTCTGCAAACCTAAACAAAATTACAAGATGCATTAATGATCAACATAATTTTTACTGAACCAAAAATATGCTCATAGAAGTTCACTGAAGATGTAACACATGATAGCAGCAAGACAACACTGTATTGTGCTTACTGCAACGCATGGAGCAAAGATATATGGAATGCCTGTTGCCCGTACTTCAAGAGCAGTTGCTTCACCAATCCTCCTGGCAAGGTCAGGATCCCTAATAAAGAAAATATATGAACAGATGAGTAACAGTGCATATTTATTTATCATGTTTGGATGTTCTGCATGCCAACGAACTTAAGTTGCCACTTGCCACGTGGAGATGAATTATTTTTCGACAGAATCAGCATGAATTGAACATTTTAGCCAGCTTAAGAGCAAGGCAAGCATACAAATAAAATTGCATAAATGAAAATGTATACTGTCAGAGAGATGCCTTGTAGCTCCAAGCCCAACGTTGTGAGGGAATATGGTGGCGTTGTAGACGTTGTTATTCCCATGAACAGCATCAATCCCATAAATCATAGGAATTCCCAGACGTGTTGACAAGGCACCTTTCTGGAATTCGTTTACCATGTTGACCCAAATTGCAGGAGTGGCCTTGGGGGCAGGGACACTTCCACCACCACTTAAGATGCTACCTAGAGAACAGAATGGAAATTTAGCATTAAGAAGCTGCATAGACTCATTCAGGGATGACGAAAAGGTGGCATAATCACAGCTTTGCAGATGGAAATGTCACAGTGGTAGGTATAGCTTTGTAGTGTTATAGGCTTCTAGCTCTGTAGTGTTAAGTAACTCCGGTGCAGGACAGCAAACATGTATGCTTCTCCCGCACAGTATCCTGGCACTACGCCTTCACTACATGAATCCAGGAACTGTAATTACAGAACTTACCTATGAAGTATTGTTTCATGACGTCTGCAGACGCAACCGTGCGTTCGATCTGCGTCGTTTGGCCGATTTTTTCAGCAAGGGTCATTCTACCAAGAAGGTCCTTGATTCTAGTGTTGACAGGCTGCTTCGGATCCTTGTACTTCATGT
This sequence comes from Poa pratensis, assembly GCA_947311845.1. Taxonomy (NCBI): domain Eukaryota; kingdom Viridiplantae; phylum Streptophyta; class Magnoliopsida; order Poales; family Poaceae; genus Poa; species Poa pratensis. The sequence continues at coordinate 31,328,581 of CAMZMU010000058.1, read as the reverse complement.
ACTCTGCATCTCCCATCCAAGCAAAGCATAGCAGTAGAATAAGGCACCCCCAAGAAATGCTGGGACACTTCATCTCTGAAAATCTCATGATATCTCCTCAGAATGGTCAACCTGCCGGCCCTGTAGAAAATACCTGAATAATGAGAGGGCAGCGAATGCAAATTCTATTGTGCACGACAGAGCGTCTAGGATATGTAACACAGAATGGATTTTTGACTTTGCAGGTTAAGAACTAAATAACTAAATTCTCAGCAAGGAAAGAAGAACTGAACTGATGGTATCATCCCCAAAGTTAGATTTGACGATATCACTCCGTTGTCAGCTGTGTGCTGATAAAGAACAACTGGACCCAAATAAACTAACACGCTATGGTCAATGGTCCATTGACTGCCCCCTTTGGTCTTTTAAAACAAGAGAATGCCCCCATATTATAGCTAGTACAACAGATGAATCCGAATTGCCCAGCACGATACGGCCCTCCCGCCTTCCATTGGAGATCTAGTGTCTAATCTACAAGGAGAGCGGCTGCAACAAGTAGAAGCCAGGAGGAGAAGCAGAGCGAGGTCGTTTTTTTTTACCTTAGCGCCGCGGATAAGCGGATGGCGTCTGCTTCCCGTTGCCACTTGCCAGCCGAGCTCGCTCGCCTTCTAGTGGCGGGGAGCGAGGGGAGGGGAGAGCGGCGGCGCCTGCTCGCCGCTGCGCACGCGTACGAGTGGGGCGTATTCTGGTGGTGGGCTGGAGAGTGGATGCCGGAGTACATACGGCGGTAGCTACTTCGCTAGGCAGGCGGCCGTCATTAACTGAGTAATGAGTAGTGAGTAGTGACAGTGGTGGTACCGGAGGTTCTCGTCGTCGCTGCCATGGCTGTCCCACTCCCATGGTTACCGGAGTATGGTCACTTTGGACAGTTTCGCTGCCCTTCTTTTTACTTTCACTTTTATCACAGTTTACTCGCTCGCTGACTCGGCGGGCCCCAGCTGTAGGACTCATCATCGTTCGCTGTGCTCCGGTCTTCGCCTTTTTCGAAAGCGGGTCTTCTCCCAGGAAATTGGTGTTTCCTCTCGAAGACCCACCCCAGATTTGATTTGACATCTGTATTTTGGCTTGGGAGACTGAGGGCGAGAGGCGTTTTTCGAGCTTGAGCTCCAGCTAGCCTGTTTTTTCAGAAACTCAATGGAATTTAGAGTTTCAGAAAAATTAAAAGTTCTAGATGTTGATATATACGCGTGTGCAAAATTCCATTACAAAATTCGTTATATTTTATATTGTGTGAAAATGACAAATGTGTGGATCTGAGCCGGTGACATGTTTAAAAACTTTGAAATTTTGCCAGATTTGTCATTCTTATGTCGCCTAGAATATAACGATTTTTGCAGTGAAATTTTACATGTACAGTTCGACTGGTCTACACCTAGGATTTTTCCCGAACTTATTGAAGCTTACAAATGTTATTATAGAATTTTCAAAATAACAGACTCCCTTAAGGTTGGGCTCCATTTGAGGGTTCCTTTGCAAGGATAACATCTGTGAGACATCAACATGTTAAACAAAGAGTAAAGAAAAAATTGCATGACCATTGCCCGTAAGTGGGGTGTGGCAAGGCCACACGTTGCGGTTCGTCCACGTACGCTAAAACGGCTTCAGATTGGAAGGATACGAGTACATTTGAACACCATCGTAATTCATAAGATGGACGTGTGGACGCTCGGCCACTGAAACTGAGTGCGTGTGGCAGCTAGCAAAAGAAGACAGGATCATAGCTCTTGGCTCATCTCTCGTGAATAATGTAAATGTGTTTGCTAGCTGATACAAAATCCATTGTGTTGCAGAAAACAGAAGTATTTTGAGAGTAGTTTAACCAAGTTTAGCCATCCGATTAAACTAAAAAAAAAGTGTTTTCGTTTTAAAACTCAGTGTCTGTGCAGAGGAGAGCAGAGTGTGCCAGGGAAGCAGAATACAGCAATAAGGAGAAGACAAAGTGCAATGTATCAGAGAATAAGCTGTAAATGGTCCCAATAAAGTCGTGGTCTCTAATTCAAAGTGACAACTCGTAGAATCTAATCCAGGTTTCGGTGAGATGGTTGACCCATGAGCTAGAATGCTAGATAGCGTAAGTTACATCAGTCTGACCATGGAAGACAGCATATATATAGTCGCAGCGGGGACATGTTTCGCCTGCTTGCTAGCACAAACACACACAAGAAGTTAAACTAAGACACAGAGAGCAACTTCAGTCTCTTCGCTTCAAGCCTACAACAGGACAGGTGCACATACATCGGCTTCATCTCTTCGCTTCAAGCCGCAGTACCGCTGCCTGCATTTGGACACAGAGAGCAACTTCAGTCGTGAGCAGAGAGGAACGGTACTGACAAACACGCAATGCTAACCTAAGGATACCTTCAGAGTTGAGAGAAAGGTATGCTGACGGCCACCCACTGGTCGTCGCTGAAGGGAAGCACGGTCACCCCTTCCGGTAACACCAGGTCAGGGCGGCGTGGGTACACCTTGATCCGGTTCGTTGACATCGACTCACCACAGCCAGCAGAAGTTACTGGCGTTGCAGCTGTTGTCGCCGCGAGCTTGGAGTTATTGGTCGGTGTCCTTGAGGCTAAGGGAAGCGAAGAGTGTTCTGGAGTTGAGTCCATTGCTTCTTCCTCGATGCTTGGCTCTGGAACATCCATTACTTCCTTCTTGGTGCTTGGCTCTGGAACATCCATTACTTCAGCCTCAGTGCTTGGCTCTGGAACGTCTGCTTGAGCCTTGATGCTTGGGTCTGTAACGTCCGTAACTTCAGCCTCAATGCTTGGCTCTGGAATGGCTGGTTTTCTGTTTCCCATCTTGGCAGACTGCATAGGTTCAACAGGAGATTGTAAAGCGACAGGCGCTGTACTGCTTGTTGCAAGCTTGGATGCATTGGCTGGCGGCCTTGAGGCTAAGGGGAGCGACGTGCATTGTTGTGTCGAGTCCATTACTTCAGCCTTGATGCTTGGCTCTGTAACGTCCATGACTTCAGCATCACTGCTTGGGTCTGTAACATCCATCATTTCAGCCTCAGTGCTTGGCTCTGGAATGGCTGCTTTATCCTTTTCCATCTTGACAGACTGGATTGGTTCAACAGGAGAGTCTAGAGCGACATTTGTTGTACTTCTTGTTGTTGATGCAAGGTAGGAAGTATTAGTTGGTGGCCATGAGTTTATTGGGAGGAATGTGCATTGTGGTGTCGAGTCCATTACTTCAGCCTTGATGCTTGGCTCTGGTGGCCATGAGGTTATCGGGAGGAATGTGCATTGTGGTGTCGAGTCCATTACTTCAGCCTTGATGCTTGGCGCTGGAGCGGCTAGTTCATCATTTTCCATATTGTCATATTGAATAGGTTCGTCAAGCGATTGTGTTATGTCAGCAACAGGAGGATGAATACCGGGGCCAATACAGCGAGAATCATGATCAACTGCAAAATGGACACACCACATGAGCCAATGGACGCGAAATCAAGATAAGTACAAACAGATGCAACACAATCGTCGATATTAAATACATGCATAACTCATATTGCAGTATGTATATACGTGATATATACACATGGTGTATCAGATGCAGAAAGAACTGTGTCCAGCCAAGAGACAATCAAAAGCAAAATCAAAGTTCATTTAGACATTGCTACCCTGTCCAAAACATGATCTATGATTGCATGATCATTTACTGTCCAAACTCCAAGGTCTTCCAAGTTAAAAAGGACAGACCCAGTGCATAGAGACTCCCACACAAGGTGGGGTCTGGGAAGGTCTTCCAAGTTAAATCAGCATAAATTAAGTTCATGCAAATGGTAGAACAGAGAACTTGTGAAAAATGCATGGTAGTAGCAATATAAAGTTCACATATTATTAGTACGTAAAACTAAAAGACGCACAGCTTTTGCAATTTACTTATCAGAAAAAATTCTGTTAGGTCATATGCTTGTACTGGAAATCACATTTTAAGCAGGTGAGTGCATCAGACACTGGTTCAGAAGAAGTCTACTGAGGTTATCACATGTCAAATAGTTTTAAGTAATAGCATGCAGAAAAATAAAGTGGAAGCTTCTTCTTCAAAAGAGAATAAGGTATGCTGAAAACTCACTACTCTTAGAATCATTCTTCTCGTCACTTGTTACCATTGATACTTGGGGCAATGAAGAAGGTCCAACAATCTTGATCTCCTGCTCACCGATGTTCTCAGTTCCTTGTTGCAACTGTGACCCTACCAAATGAAAGAAAACACATTTGGTGACGACGCGCAAGAATTCCAAGAGAGGTTGTGCATTGAAGAGAAAAAGATAGAGGGGACACTTGAAAATAAAATATATTTTTAAATGTAATCTACAAAGCAATAACCACAGCACCATTTTTAAAGCATCTTATATGAGTAAGAGTATAGCAAAAAGGCACAAGGACAAAAGAATGGCAAAGGTCAAAATATTCACAAAAGTTATCACCTATTGATAAAACTGGAAGGTAAATATGGCGGAGATGAAAACACATTTATCATCATCATCTCAGAAGGATCGCAATGGAACAGAAAAAGCTGCCTTCCACAATCATCATAGGATGAGATAAGCATGGACACAAAGTTAGAGCTGATTACGCAGTATGATCAGTCAGCCCTAATAAAGTAATAATCCTTGTCTCCTAATTGTGTACTGCACTTATCCAAATTCGTAAACTAAGTTAACCAAATGTTCCATGCCTACAACGTCAGCTGAACCTAACTAGCCAAAAAATAGCTTTGAATTTTCTTCAGTCAAATTACAGATCACATGATGAATGGTATCCTACTCCTTGCTGACCCTCGCGTCAAAAGTTTGAAAACAGAATAGTTGGGAGGTTATTGAGGCTGTGCTTGGATAATTCAGATCAATCTCATTACTGCATTTTCGTAGTGAAGGGCCTACGATACATGATACTGTATGCATGGGCTGGTGGTAATAGGCTGTCATTTTAGGAGATATCTGTCTGGGGGGTGGGATTATAGGGAAGTACTGTGAACTAGGTTCAGGAATTTCCTTTATATTTTAAAAGGATTAAATAATCTGATACACCATTAAAATGCATCTGAGCCACACTGGTACCTAACGCATACTGCACTTCTAGTACAACACTCAGCCAGCAAATCCAAGTATGAGAATCATATAGAACATAAAAACGACTTAAATATACCCACACGATTTTTTGAAAGGTAGTGAATATAAAAGATACTGCCAAAAACTACTCTTGGAAAGTTCGTTACTAAAAGCTTGATTTCAGCAGCTTGAATTACTTACTGTCTGTGGAATGTTGAAAAGCAACTCATCAACAGCCATCTGTTTTCCTTCTTAGTGTTCCCAGGTTCCCCCTGAAATCTTTTGGCTTGAGTGTCCAAGGTTGATTTGGAGAAGAAAGAATGATTTGAAACATCTGACGAAGTATTGTGCCGAGGATTCTTATACGGCATTGCTTGAACCTACCAAAGGTAGAGCAGTCAATCAAATTAGTATTTACCAAATTCAGCAAATACCTTAAAAAGTATTTCTGGTAGAGCGAATTATTTATAATATTAGAAACTATAGCATGCCATTTTGTGACTGTTCAATGCAAAATTTATTGTCCTATGTTCCCCTTAAAAGGTTATTTTTCTTAAACTTTCACTACAAAAGCCAAGTCGTCCAATAGACTTCACTGTTCCAATATGTACCAGTGACAATTTTTTTTGCATTGCTCCTAGATGTAACCTAACAATCTATTCAATAGGGATAAATGGACCGAATGTTTGTCAGTCATAAAAATAAATAATGATGGTTACATTAGTTATCCTAAAAAGGTGAGGTGATGGTAAGAAAAATGCTAAACCAACCGGCAATTTTCCTTGTGAGCTTTCTTCTTGAGTTAAGGACATCAGAGCAAGATTTGCAGCAGCAGATTCCGCCTCCTTAACTGTGTTAAAAAATTGTTGACTTTCAAACGTTTTCCCATCTATGGTCACTGTTGACTTAAACCGAGGTGGATGAGATGGACCGTCCTGGATACGGCTATACAAAGGCAGGGCTTTGCCTCTCTTCTGAGCAAAAATTTGCAATTGTGTCTTATAATTAACCTGGATTCCAGGCAAAGAAATACATGAAGTTGATCCAGCCTACAAAAGGTAAAGTGGTTTATCAGACGAGAATTGTCAGTTTAGCAAGTAGCTGAAAATCACAAAGTACAGTATCCCTCATAACCATTCTATACACCAAGTTATTTCTTCACAGATTTCAATATAAAGTCACTTCATCAGTACACAAATTTAACTGTATCCGCACAGTGTAAATGAAATCAGTGGTTCAATTCACTTATTTCACTCATTTCTTGAATATTATAAAATCTAAAAAAAATCGAAAAGGAGGATGACCCCGGCCTCTGCGTCGATTCATGCACACAGCTATGTAAAAATCCAAGGTGAGGGATGAACTTATTTCACTCAGTTTCTTGAATATTATAAATTTAAAAGGTGAGAGATGAACATGTTTACTACTCCCTCCGTTCCAAATTAAGTGACACACATTTAGTACATTTAATAAGAAAGATAAATGCTGAAGGATGTTAGTGCTCATCTATAGACTAGGTGAGGTGGTGCAAATTAAAACACTCCACATGAATAAAAATAGGTGGAACGAACCAGCATTTGCTCTGGTGGTTTTGCTTCTTGAGGTAATGACATCAGAGCAACTCTTGCAGCAGCAGATTCTGCTTCCTTTACTGTGCGATACTCTTGAGGACTTTCAAATGTTTGCCCATCTATGGTCACTGATGACTTGAACAGAATTGCATGAAGTGGACCACTCTGAGTCGTGTGATATAACGGAAGACACTTGTGTCTCTTCTGAGCATACATTTGCAACTGAGACTTGTAAGAAAGTTGGGTTTCTGCAATATACAAAACAGTGAGTGCGGCAAATAGAAGAAAGGTATGTGAAAGAGCGCCAAGACGTTTTTAGTGTCAGGAATAAAAAAATCACAACAGCATTTAAGAGAAAAAAATCAAATCACCTTAAAGGAACAAGGGACATTTATATAACTACTTAGGTAAAGTAAAGGACAATCAACATAGTAGAAAGAACAAATTTCCAAGAAATTACATGTCGATCAGAAAATAAAGTGCCAACAGATGTGCAACAGTTTTAGTCATCATAAGCAGACAACTTCTCATCAAGTTCCTGGAAGGAGAAACTACAGTACACTATGGGGTTAAGGTGAACACTGACAATATTTATTGGCACTTTTATGTGGTTGAATGGTTTTACAAAATTTTAGAGTTAGTACTGATAGGTGAGCCTGCACATCATCAATGTTCCTGTCAGTTATAATAAGGATCTTCCAGAGAACTTATCCACAAAATAGCTGTAATGTTCCCACATTTAATACAACATGGAAAGGTACACAAATCAGCTAGCTACAAAAAAGATCCAGGTATCCTTGAAAGTAATGCAGTATCTCCCCATCAGTACCAAATCAAAGAATAATGTGTCCCTGGTGAGTCTATCTATTGATCTGAATGCTTTGTACTCTTGCCGTAGTACTCCATGAAACTGAGGATCATTTCCTCTTTTTTTTGCGATGTAGCGATACCATTGACAGTTGATCTGTAATGGTTCAACAGAAAACAAACTACTCATGTCTACTAGAATCTCAACAGCTAGCAAAATCGGTTTAAACCTTTATACAGTTGACACCACTTTGTTCAGCCCCAAAATGGACGGAAAAGCAAATGCACCTAATGTGGATATGAACTAGATGTAACCACAATGACTCTAACTGCAGTCCTAAATCCTGAACCAACATCCGACCATGTATCATGCGACTAAAGGTTTTATTTTTTCTTTTGGAAGAGAACAGGACATGAAGGTTTGGATTCCCAGAGGAAGTACTCAATTCCAGCAAAAGCGATTCACAAAGGCGAAACTAGGGAACAATCTGCGACTCACCGGGCTGCGGCGGGGGAGGAGGGGGCGCGAGGGCGGAGAGGTGCTCGAAGGCGACCATGGCGGCGATGTCCTGGGCCTTCTTGGCCGTGCCCGCCCCGGCGTCCTCGTCGGGCGAGTGGAACTCGGCGCCGTTGACGGCGACGGTGGCGTGGAACCTCGGCGTGTGGGGCGGCCCCTCGTGCCGGACGGTGTACGTCGGCGGCGCCCACCGCCGCTGCTGGCACAGCTGCTGCAGCCGCGTCTTGAACATCCTGGCGGCGCCGATTGGAATGTGGGTAGGCGCTCTTGCTGGGGGATGCTTGTTCGGGACTGGGCTCTCGATTCGCTGAATGAATTCTCTCGACCTCCACGGTGTGCGTCTGTCGCTCCTCTCTTGATATCTACCGGAACTGGTGCCGCTTTTACTTCAGTCTTCACGCTTTCTTCACTGCTGTCCTCGGTTCAGTACTCGTGCCTCACGGTTTCAGTGTTGTGTGTGGTTGGTTTGGAATGATTTCACTGTAAAAGTAGTAGGTTCGCAACGTGTGTAGTTGTCACGAATAATGCGCGTGTTTTTAAGGCGAATCTTTATCTATAAACTTCAACAACAATATCCCAAATATGGTGTACACAATTGATATACTCCCTCCGTCCCAAAATAAGTGTCTTAAAGTTGTACAAAAGTGAATGTATCTATACTTGTTTCATGTCTAGATACATCTACTTTTTGACAAATCTAAGACAGTTATTTTGGGACGGAGGGAGTAGTTGGATTCGTAATGAAAAGCACTTTCTAACAATATTAATTTTCTATCAAATAATATACTCCCTCCGATCCATATTAGTGGGCACAGCTTTGTCTAAATTCATATGTATTTAGACTAGATACATGTGTATCTAGACAAAGTTGTGCCCACTAATATGGATCGGAGGTAGTACTTGAACTGTTTCTACGTCAATAATAAATCATGAAAAACGAGAACGGAGGGAGTACAAAAGAGAATTGGGCAAAATCTTAAGACTCGACTTTGTGCATAAGAACCCCGATAATATGGAAAAGATGCGAGATATAGAATAGAAAGCGGCGTATTGTTTCTTTGTTTTTTCTTTACATAAAGCGACATCCTGTTAAAAAGGAGAAAAATAACCACATGTCTTTCAACCTAAATCTAACTTTGTAATTAATGATTTTTCAGTTGTACCAACGTTGTTATTTGTTTCTGTCTGGGTAGCAATGCTTATGCAGTGACTTCATCAATATCAAAGTTTCACTTGTTTGCATAATTTCTAAAAATTAGGAATGTAACAAAAACAAGATTAATGGTTTCTTTGATTCAAAAGGGTTATTTATGTTTTTTGAGAATTTTATTCCGTAGAGATTTTTCTTGTGTAAATTGTGTTGGTTCACATGTTGAAAACTAAAGGGCAAAAAGGTGCCAAGTCGGTGACTTCATAATGAGACTTTGCCTACATGTGTGTCATCGCATCAAAATCTAACGAACATGGTCGGTCCAAATTTTGAGCTAAAAAATCAAACTGTTCAGAAAAAGTTTGAAAAAACTCAAAGAAATCATATATGTTCTACTTTGTATTCTGAGAAAGTTTTGTTTCAGTTGGATAAATAGTTTGCAATTTACTTGCATTTCTAGCACGAAACATAAAAACCCATTTAATCATAAACCATTTCCCAAATGAAACAAAACTTTCCCAGCATACAAGGTAGAACATATATGAATTTGTCACTTTTCCAATTTTTCTGAATAGTTTGAATTTCGAAATCAAAATTTGAACTAACCATGTATGTTAGATCTTCGTCTGATGACACTCACCTAGTCAATGTCACGGTGAGACTTTGCATACTAAAGTCACTGAATCCCTGCCCCCACCCGCCCATACACACAGTAAGGCTATGTTTGGGAGTTATGTTTTTTCTAAGCCACGATAATTCAAAAACAAAGTATTCGCGTGTGAGGCTGATGAATAATTCAGCTTCTTGATTTACGGAACAGAGGACTGGACGAATCAGTATTCTGTTCAGAATCAATTTTGCGCGGTGTTCACTAAAATAAGTATAACTTTCTCGTACAATTTTTTTAATGCACGACCACTCAAATTATTCAGACAAAACACGTGCATGTGAAAAATTTCGCCTAAAATCAAGATAGGATGACTGCCCTACCTTAGCCTAAGTGGAGCTCCGCCCCTGAATATAGAACATTTTAAATTCTTCATATCGTTTTTATCGTTCCATAGTAGCGCACGGAGTAACTAGCTACCACAATGTAAGCCTTCTTAGACATACATCGTGGAACAGAGGGAGTAGTGTTACCTAGGTTTATATGATTGTCTTAAAAATGATTTATATATAATCTAGTTGTCTGGTTCCGAATAGCATAGATTTGATAACCTGCTTGAGATAGGATGGTTAGGAGGGTGGTTCTACCCAGCCCATCGGAATATTCTTCAGCGGGAGCAGACGTTCCCGTCGACAGCAAGGCACCCGTGGTGACTTCGTCAATCTCTATACCTGATCTGCCGGCTCAGTCTCTTGGAGGGCTCATAGGAGTAGGGTGTGCGTGCGTGCATTTATAGGGGTGATTTTTTTTAGAGGATCATAGGGGTGATTGTATGCGCGTGTACGTGAGCGTGTTCATTGTACTGTGTTTCGCAAAAAAAGAAGACATAGTACTACTCTTCCTGGCCCATGGCTGGCATGAGCTGTCATGGCGTTTCTTTTCCTGGGCCTAAACGCCATCCAAACTGCAAGACCATCCCACTTCCAGTTCCCACCACTACGGAGCAACACGTGTACCCACACAGGGCCCAAGCAAGGAATCCCGCAGCCCACGCTACTATCCCCACCGCCTCTTCTCGTCGCCGACCCGTCACGAGTTACTCCTACAACAGAAAGCACCTCGATTCCCGGCACACAAGCCGGCGAGCCGTCCAACCTCTGACTCCGAGAGCACCGCTCACCGGAGCACCACCGATCCGATCCGCGGACATGGCCGAGGAGGCGAAGCACCTGGAGACGGGCCGGGCCGACCGCTCCGTGTGGCTCATGAAGTGCCCCACCATCGTCTCACAGGCCTGGCAGGAGGCCGCCGCCGCCGCTGCCTCTTCCAACTCCGGAGCCCCCAACCCTAACCCTAATCCCGTCGTCGCCAAGGTCATCCTCTCCTTCGACCCGCTCAGCACCGACGAGGACCCCAAGCAGGCAAGCTTTCCCCCTTCGCGCTCATGTTGCGTGGCTTGGCTCGATCGCGAAACGTCGCTGCTCTGTGGAATAACGTGGATTTAACCGTAGGTTTGGGTTGTAACATTGCCCAAATGATGAACTATTGATTTTTTTTGTCTGTCAATAACACCTGAACTTTTCTGTCGAGACGCATTGCTAGAATTGTGAACTATGATTTGCCTTCGGTTGCATTACTGTTTGCTTTAATTGCTGTTAGTACTTCTTCCAAATATTTATGGTATGTGTGTATTCATGTTTTACCACATTATCACCTGAAAGAATTTGAGGAAAACATAGCCGTGTACTTTGGATCCTTGCTATATTAATATATTGGCGTTAATTCAGAATTTTTCAGCTATCACTGTTTGATGAATTACCCGCATAACTTAGTTGTATTTTCTTGGAGAAAAGCTTGTGCAGTCTGGAGGCATTAAAGTGTATTTGGACTGGTGTAAATCGTGTAAACGTTTAGGATAAGTATGTTCAACTGCGACGCTCGAGCTAATGTTATGCTTGGTGTTGGTGGTTAAAAACGCTTGGACCTCAACAGTAGTGCCTTGGATATGTCTTTTCCATGTTTTCACGGAACTTTGCTGTCAGTTTCTGTATGCCTATTGACTACATGTGTATAAGAGAGTCCGTTTGAGATTTTCATTTTATGGTACCTATGTTTCTTACATGGTGTTAGTGAATAAACAGTTCAAGATGGAGATGGCTCAAACTGACAATGGAAATAAACCTAAGAACTACTCTTTGAACATGTTCAAGGATTTTGTGCCAATGTGTGTTTTCTCGGAGTCTAACCAAGGTAATAAATATGCTGTGTTTTACATTTCTTATGATGTTCGCATGTGTTTCTTTTCTTTTTCTTATAGGACACGTTGAAACCAGTTGTTTATGTAAGCGGGCAACCAAAAAAAAAAAAACGATTTATCAATATACCTGTATGTACTGCACTTCTAATTGGTTCAAAACTAGTACCTGAGCTAACGAACTTGACCAAATTGCTTTCAGACTTTATTCATGGGAGAGCTTTCACTTGGAATTGACCGCAACGGATTTGTAATTTTAATCCGTAATTTCATCCCCACTCTGGTCATGAAGTAAATTCATTTAGTTTACTATGGAGCCTTGAGTCCTCATGCCCCAATTGTGGGTGGTTATTGGAATAGTTCAGTTTTTTTTTCTTTCAGTCAACGACCAGGAGCTCTAGGTATTTATTACGTAGAAAAATAACTGATCAATTTTATTTATGGTTCACATTCTGATTCTACATACTCCCTCCGTTCACTTTTAATCTACATTCTAGAAAATTTCAGACAAATTAGGCTGCATTTATTAGTACTACTTTTGCACACCCAACCATGCATAATAATTATGGTCTCATAAAAAACAAAGCACCTCATTGGTTAAACCATTCTTAATTAATGCAATCTCTGCATGGGAAAAGCAAACCGGTGCATGCATAGGGTGTGGACTCTCTCTCGTCTTAATTACCGAGGTGGGACCCACTCAGAATGTAGATTAATTCCGAACAAATTTGAGAGTTAGAATGTAGATTAAATCCGAACGGAGGGAGTATTAGGCTATTATTGAACTTTAGACGATATTGTTTATTCATTAATTTGATTGTGCTGTCGCCCTGTTCACCAATCCAGTGCTCTTGGGCGGTTGATGCTACTTCTTCTCGATGTATTTAACTATTTCCTTCTACTGTTGAAGTAGTATAGATTGTGTTTTGTTTTAACTTATTCTTTAAGCACCCGGCTGATATTTCAGTTCTGTAATTAATTCACGAAGTTTATGCTTTGCTGTGGGCTCTCTACGTTTTACATTTCTCAAGAAATGTCATACTTAGTCATTTCTGTGCCTACTGACTCATGTTATGTGTACCCAATCAAATATGTGTTTGCATAAAGCTAGCACACTCAAACTTCATTTAGTACATGATCATGTTATAGATCAGATATCCTACTTGTTAGTTGACGAATCTTTTTGGCATTTGCTTTATCATGCCTGTTGACTGTTGCCCTGGAACAAGGCTAAGGACAATGACCATGATTTGGCTGAACTACTTTTACTTCACAATCCAAATTTACTGTACCGTTTCTTAGTTGTGTCTTGTCACATCTTACTGTAATCATATACATTTGTCTGCATTTAGAAGTTCTTGTGGTAGATTGTCCTCTGCCACATGTTATATGCACCCTGCTGAACCAACACCCTGAGAAGAGAACCGCATTTTGTAGATTGATCATTTGAACAGAACTATCAATACGACCTTTTTATTTGGAACAATGCTGTAATTATTTTCTTGATCACATAATTATAGCCTCCTATTTGTTGCAGGGAAGCATGCATGTGAAGGAAAAGTCGGGCACAAATTTGACATGGAACCACACAAAGAAAATCTTTCAGACTATGCAAAATTATGTCGTGAGAGGACTCAAAAGTCTATGATTAAAACACGAAAAGTGCATGTCAGATTTTTAATTTGATCCCCCTTTTTTTTCTCTGTTCCTCCCTCCCAGTGTTATTATGTAAATTCGCCTTTCTCCTCATTTCTTAGGTACTTGACAAGGAGCATGTGGGGTGCGTTCAATGCTTAACCTTGTTGGTGTTGCTCATTCTGCTCCAAAGGTAGCAGTCCTTCTCAAGATAGCTAAGACAATTCTCAAGATTGCTAGGGGTCTTGAGAGTAGTAATTAATGTCTTCTGAAGTCAGGATTTCCATCTTATACCTGACATGCTATGTTCTCAACAATTACCTTCTCTGACAAAAGCATTCCCAGAAAACTGATTGTTTTTAAAGTGTGTCATTACTTGTAATTTCCGTGCTTATCAGGATAAGAAGAAGGCAACACCAACAAAACCTTTTGAAGCGAAAAGAACACGAAGGGATCGCAAGGATTTGGAAAATATCCTGTTCAAGTTGTTTGAGAGGCAGCCAAATTGGTCATTAAAGCATCTTATGCAGGAAACAGACCAACCAGAGGTATTTTGTGTGCGACTCCTAGAAGCAGTTACATTGATAAAATTCGATACACTGCTACTACTATAATTGCATTTTCTTCCTACATACATCCATTTCTTCACTCACCACCTGCCCGCACTTGATTCATGCAGCAATTCCTGAAGGAGATAATGAACGATCTTTGCGTCTACAACAAGCGAGGACCAAATCAAGGGACGCATGAGCTCAAGCCTGAATACAAGAAGTCTGTTGAGGAGGACACTACTGCAACTTGAAGTGTATATCATATCTGACGCTATGCTATACCGGAGCTAGAAATAGAATAGAAACTAGTATTGCTCTGATGAGTTGAAAATAGGTTATTTCTCATCGACAATGACGACTCCGACCTGCTAGTTGCTGCGTACAATAAATCGGCGTAGGCTTCTTCTGATTGTTCTTTTTTTTCGAGAACCCGCAGGAGATCTGCGCGTTATCTTTATTAAGCTTACGAGAAAGGAGAGCACAAATTACAGATGGTCAGCAAGGCGACGCCATTGCGACCAGAACCACCTAGCCAAGCCATTTTCGTCTTGGCGTTTACACACAAGGAAATCTCTACTCTCCTCCTAGCCCACATCTACTGGTTGCCCAAAGTCTCCATTCATCTACAACTTTATCCACAACTCTCGCCGCCGTGGCTGCTTTCCCCTCGAAGACACGTCCGTTCCGCTCAAGCCAGATCGCCCTGATCACCAACATGATGAAGGAGTTGGCAGTCTTTTGGTCCTTGCATGGCATAGGTTGTACGACCCTTGGCCACCAAATGGCTAGCTTATCCTGTGTGCTTGGAGCAAGCAGCGACAGCCCCAGCCTCTGGTTGAGCCCAGTCCATATGGCAGCGGCAAACGAACACTGCATCGTCAAGTGATCCATGGTTTCATCGGCCAGCAAGCAGAGCGGGCAGAGCGCGTGCGACACCAGGCCACGACGCAAGCGGTGAGCGGCCGTCCAGCATCGATCGCGGAGGGCAAGCCACGCATGCAGGCGGACCTTCAATGGTGCAAAGGAATGCCAGACCTGCGGCGCGCCCGGCATGACTGTTCTCCCATTGAAGAACGCCTTGTATGTTGAGCGCGCGGAGAACTTGCCGGACACAGTCAACTTCCAGGTGAACTGATCTTCGCCACCCGTGCACTGGACGTTGGAGATCGCTGTCCATAGGGCGAGGTACTGAACGACGGCGTCGACAGTGAGCTCGCCAGCAATGTCACGCGCCCAAGCGTTGCCGTCCAGACCCTCCTCCACCACTCGCCGCCGGCGCACCCCAATCCTCACCAGTGTAAGTACGCCGGCGCAAGCGCCTCCACTGTATGCCCGTTGATCCAAGGGTCCTCCCAGAATAGGATCCGATCACCACGGCCAACCGAGATGCACACAGCTGCATTGAACATGGCCTGCGCCTCGGGCATGACTCTGAATTGTAAGCCCGCCCAAGACTTCTCCGTGTCGGTCTTCTGGAGCCATAGCCATCGGGTGCGTAGGGCGGCGTTCAGCCATCTGAGATTGTGGAACCCCAGGCCTCCAAGGCACCTCGGCTGGCACACCGCAGGCCAGGTAACTAGGCAATTACCACCCCTGGCATCTTCTCTTCCAACCCAGAAAAAACCCCGTCTTATCTTGTCCACAGCTTTAAAGAACCATGGCTCCAAATCCAGAGCCATCAATTGGTACACCACTGAAGCCGTCATCACAATCTGCACATATATCATCCGGCCATCCTTGGAGAGGAGTCTTGCCTTCCAATGTGGTAGCTTGTTGGCGAGCTTGTCCAACGCAAGCTGCAGATCGGTGCGGTTCAGTTTCCTAACTGACAGTGGCAAGCCCAGATAGGTGCAAGGTAGATCCTTCACTGGGCACGCAAGGGCAGGGGTGATGTCGCTGAGCATCATGTCGGAGCACCCAATGGGCATAGCTGAGCTTTTTTCAAAGTTCACCAGCAGTCCAGAAGCGGCGCCAAAGCAATCAAGAATGGCGCGGACTGCCTGCAGCTCGCGCACTTCCGGCCTAGCAAAGATGACGACGTCGTCAGCAAACAAAGACACCCTATGGCGTAGCCCATCCACCGCAAGACACGGGAGCACAGCCCGGCGTTCCGCCTCTTTGAACATGGCCCCAAGCACTTCCATCACGATAACGAACAGCAGCGGGGACAGGGGGTCCCCCTGCCTAAGTCCTCGTCCATGCCAAAAACGAGTTCCTGCACTTCCGTTAACTAGCACCTGCGTGCTTGCCGTCCGCGGCAGCAGGCTGATCCACCGTATCCATCGCGGCCCAAACCCCGTTGCCGCAGTACGCTAATCAGAAAGGGCCAGGCAACACTGTCAAACGCACGTGCCACATCTAGTTTCAGCATCAGAGACGGCACCTTCTTGCGATGCAGCGCGATCGCGGATTGCTGAACCAACAAAAAATTATCCTATATGCATCTGCCCCGGATAAACGCACTTTGGTTGCAGCTGACCAGATCGTGCATACGCGGTGCAAGCCGCAGCGCGAGAAGCTTAGCCAGCAGCTTGGCGAAACCGTGCACTAGGCTGATTGGGCGAAAGTCGCGCAGCTCCACTGCCCCATCCTTCTTGGGCAATAACGTGATCAGCGCCCCGTTTAGGAGGCCAAAGTTCTGGTCCTTCCCTACGAATATGTCCTGCAAAGCAGCAAGCACATCAGCCTTGATCACAGGCCAGCATGCCTTGTAGAATTCCCACGGGAAGCCGTCCGGCGCCCCCGGCGATTTGTTACTCGGCATAGCTTTGATTGCGGCTGAGACCTCTTCTTCAGTAAACTGTGCTTCTAAGCCGGCCAAATCCACTACATCCAATCCTACACCAGCCAGGGATATATCATGCTCCCTCGGGACTGCTGTGCCTAGCAGATTAACAAAAAAGCTTGTTGCAACGTCCTCCTTATCAGCTTGTTCAGAGGCCACCCGATCGCCATCTCTCAGGCAAGGAATTTGATTCCGACGGCGACGGCGCGAGGCGTGAATGCGGAAAAAGTGGGCCGTGGCATCTGTGTCGCGCAGCCCCTGCACTTTCGCTCTCTGCCTGGCGATTGTTCGTTCGAGGGACGCCAGCCCAAGGACCCTCTGCTTGAGGCGTCGCAGCAGGCTCAACTCCACGCTGCTAAGCTGTCGGCTCTCCTGTGCAACTTCCAGCCGGAGGATAACCTCATTCGCCATCAGGATCTGATCCCTAATATTGCCCACAAATTTCTGGCTCCAACTCTGTAGACTCCGTGCGAGTCTCCTGAATTTGCAATCCAACCGCAGAAGGGGATCGACCGGTGCCGCGCCATCCCAGCTTCCTTGCACCACCTCCATAAACCCCTCTGTCTTGAGCCAAAAGCTCTCAAAACGGAACCGCTTCTTGGCTACAAACCTGACGGAGGTTGTCATTAAGATGGGACAATGATCAGACATGGCTGAGGAGACCGCGGATAGCGAGGCGTCCGGATGCATCTCATCCCAATCCACAGAGCAAAACCAGCGGTCAAGCTTGACCAGCGTCGGTTGCGCTCGTGCGTTCGACCATGTATAGCGCCTGCCGATCAGAGTAGCCTCCTTCAACTCCAGCTCATTGAGGCATCGGCGAAACATGCCCATGGAGCGGCGGTTCACGTTCGCATTGTTTTTGTCCCGAGTCTCCACAATGAGATTAAAGTCGCCAGTAACAGCCCAAGGCCCATGGAGCGCTACCCACTACAATACCTCCACACGTTCCAGCCGCAGGCAAGTACGCAAACCCGTCAAAACGGGTGCCGAACGTTTCAGCGATGTCAAACGGAGTTACAACCTGGAGCTTAGACTCCGAGACGCACACCACGGATGCCATGGCATCGGCTACTGCCCCTTTGACAACAAGCCGTCGGGCCGGATTATTCAACCCCTGGGGTTCCACACAGCGATGTTTAAACTTTGCATCCATTGGGAAGGCCTACTCGGTGAGCCACGCGGGAGTAAGTCACGCAACCTGCGCGATCTCCTGCTCCACCGCGCCATCTACCGGCCCGTTCAGCCCGAAGAGCGCGGTGATCGCAACCACTTGTTCCGGACCCAACGGTGACGCAAATATGGCTGCGTACTCTGCTAGCTGCGTCGCCGAGAGTCTTTCCTCCTCCTTGCATATCCCCAGCTTCTTCATCAACAACTTTTGTGCTCGCTTGACCGCAGATGTGTACCCCGCACCCTTAGCGGCAACTCTTCTACTCCTCCGCGCAGATGGCTGCGCCACCACGAACAGGCGTCGGCGCACAACCCTAGGATCAGGCAGAGAGAGCAGTGGGTCCTCTAGCCGCAGCTTGAATTGCTGAAGGAGCGCGATCAGTTGCGCTGATTCCGTAGCTTCTCCACGTGATCCACCCACGTCGCTCCCAAGCAAAGCGGGTTCGGGCGAGCTGTCCACTTGCTCTGGGTGCAGGCGAGCGTGCCCGCTTGCTACAGGAGATTGGTCCACTCCCAGCAGGCTTGCCCTTGGCGTTATGCAGCTTCCTGCTGACCCCGGAGCGCATGCATGTGAATCTCCAACCATTATCTTTGGTATCCCAACAGCATCTTCTTTTTGCACCGAGCTCAAAGGCGATCTGCACAGAGTGTCAACAGCTTTGCCATCCACACTGTCTTCTGTCCTGGCATCAGCAGCAACAGCGCCGAAAGAGCTCCGCTGATTGGCCTTGTCTCCTGCTTCCGCTGCAACCGAGCGTTGACGCTCGTCCAACGGGCCACTTGACGACCCCACACTCCCAGTTCCCGCGCTACACTCCATGGCAGCGCAGAGACGCGGCTCTACTCCAGACCAGGTGTCGCACCGCCCATGGCCAGTTTGAACCGGCGTACACCCGTGCACCTGCGCTGGAATCTTTGCCGCAGGTTCACTTTGCCCGACCAACGGTTGCTCGCTGACCACATCTTCTGCATCATGGCCCACCGTGTTCTGACAGTGGGTACGGTCCACCTCCTTCCCGGCAGCGGCCGCGGCGGCGCCCGGGCTGGGAACGGCCACCCATCGCTGGGTAGTTGCCACGCCGGTGACCGCACTGTTAGAGTATGACCGCAGGGCTGTATTGGATCCTGTACCGGCCGATGCTCATCTTGGCGTTCACGTCAAGTCCTCCTTGCGATCTCCTATAGCTGGCAAGTTATCTCATGTATATGGTAGCTGATTCTCTAGTTGTAATCAAAACAAACTCTGTACATGTACTATATATATACGTGATATGAGACGGACGAGGCAAGCGATCAGCAGCCCGTTCTTTACAACTTGCATGGTATCAGAGCGATTCGTTCCTCCATATTTTCTTCTCCTCTAAACCTAGAAGATCGATCCCCTCTCCTCTTCTAAGCCATGACTCCTGATGAACTCAAGGAGCTCGAAGCTGAGCTCCAAAAGCGTGACGAACAACTCAAGGCGCGCGAAGCCGAGTTCGCCCGCCAAGTTGAAGCCAAGGGCAAAGCACATGCGGATGCTCCTCCTGCCATCTCCTCCGCCAACTACGTCGCCTCCATCAAGACGCATGTGCCCATCACTCTGGACCTCCAGGATTCTAACTACGCGAAGTGGCGCGAGCTGTTCCTCGTGGCTCTCGGTCGCTACGGCCTCACCGCCCACGTCCTCGCCGACAACGACGCCACTCCCTCCGACACCTCGCCTACCTCCGAGTGGGCGCGTGACGACTACACCGTGCTCTCATGGATCTACGGGTCCATCTCCCTCGAGCTCTTCGGCATCATCATGGCGCCCGGCTCCACCGCGCGGCAAGTCTGGAACGCCATCGACAACCTCTTCCGCGACAACAAGAAAAGCCGTGCAATCGCCCTCGACGCCGAGTTTCGCAACACTCCGCAGGGCGACATGACCATCTCCGAGTACTGCGCCAAGCTGAAGAATCTCTCCGATGCCCTCGCCGACGTCGGGCAGACCGTCTCAGACGAGACCCTCGTCCTCACCATGCTACGCGGTCTCAGCGAGCAGTATGCCCACCTGCGCTCTTTCCTCCCGTTTCAGGTGCCATTCCCGTCTTTCTTGCAGACAAGATCTGCGCTCATCCTAGAGGAGGCTCAACGGAAGACGGATGCCAAGAACGCCGCCGCCACTGCTCTTTGGGCGAGCAGCAACAGCGTCATTCACAGTGCCGGTGGCGAGCGCACACCTTCGGCCGGGAGTGGTCGTGGCAACTCCCTCTACATCAACGGCAACAACCAGGGGCACCGCGGCAGCGGCGGCGGTGGCTGCGGCCGGGGACGCAGCGACCCATGGATGTTTAATCCATGGACGGGCATGCCCACACGTGCATCAGGCTCCCAGCAGCTCTCGCATCAAGCACTCCAACAGCAACCTTGGCAGCAGCGTACATGGCATGCTCCAGCACCTGGACTTCTTGGCCCTCGGCCTGGCGGCAACCTTCCCCAAGCTTATGCCGCCTACGCACCAGCTTCTGGCTCCACCAACCTGCACCAGAACCAGGCGTCTACAAGCTTCCACGCCCAGCAGCAGCAACATCAACTCGACCCCGCGCTTGTGGCCGCCCTCAAAACATGCATATCCCCAACCAAGAATGGTACATGGATTCCGGCGCTTCGTCCCATATGGCATCCGACCCTGGTAACTTACACTCCACCTCACCCTCCTCCTCTCATACCGTCACCGTCGGCAACGGCGCCTCTATTCCCATTACTCATGTTGGTTCCCAAACACTTTCATCTCTTTCTAAACCCCTCTATCTTCGCAACATTCTCGTCGTTCCTAATATCATCAAAAATCTTATTTCTGTTCGACAATTTACGACCGATAATAATTGTGCCATTGAATTTGTCATGCATGTCAATTAGGAAAACACATCCGGCTACCATTTTATGCTTCCCAAACTTTTACTACTCGCCCGTTTGAATTAATCCATTGTGATTTATGGACATCTCCTATTCCTAGTACTTCTGGTTTTCGTTATTATCTCATTATTGTCGATGATTTTACACACTACTTCTGGAGCTTTCCCCTACGTCAAAAGTCTGAAGTGTATGCCACACTTACTGCCTTTCACGCATATGCTAATACCCAATTTCAGCTACCTATAGTTTCCTTACAATGTGATAATGGACGCGAGTTTGACAATTCCCTTCTTAATACATTCTGCACTAAACATGGAATTTTATTTCGTTTCTCTTGTCCTTACACCTCTCAGCAAAACGGAACCGCCGAAAGAGCCATTCGCACTACAAATGACGTCCTCCGCACACTTCTTTTTCAAGCCTCCATGCCTCCTTCCCTTTGGGCGGAAGCTCTTCACACGGCCACTTATCTCATCAATATTCGTCCTACGGCGGCTCGCAGTTTTTCTACCCCTTACATCGTCTTGTTCGGCGCCAATCCACCATATCATGACCTTCGCGTCTTTGGTTGTCTGTGTTATCCCAACACCTCCTCTACCTCCCCAAATAAACTCAGCCCACGATCCATTCGATGTGTTTTTCTCGGCTATCCGACCCGTCATCGTGGGTATCGATGTCTCGACCTGAACACTCGCCGCATAATTATATCTCGGCATGTCGTGTTTGATGAAACCAGCTTCCCGTATGCCTCTCCATCCCCACCTTCTACTGAACAGCCACCTGAAATTTTTGATCCAGTGCCAGTTCCTCTCTACGTGCCTAGTACAACTTCTACAAAACCAATCACGCCTGCACCCACTACCAAACCAATAACCCCACGTCCTATGCATGCACCCAACATGCATGCACCCATCGATATTCCCACAGGTACATTCCCAACTCCCGATGGCCCTCACTCAGCTGGCTCCTCGCCTTCCCCTCAGTCCGCTCCAGCCAGCCCTCTTACACGCACGCGCTCGGCCACGTCCTTTCCTAGCGCAGCTCCTGCCGATGCTCCTCCTCTACACCGTACCCGTTCTGTCACCGGCCGACTACCACCGCCCATAGATCGACTCAACTTGTCTGCGACTATCGCCTCTCCTATCCCACACAACTACCTAACTGCTCTTCGTGATCCTTCTTGGCGACACGCAATGCAGGAAGAATACGACGCCCTCAAACTCAACAACACATGGACATTAGTTCCTCCTCCTCCGGGTGCAAATATTGTTACTGGTAAATGGATCTTTCGCCACAAATTCCATCCCGACGGATCACTCTCTCGCCACAAAGCACGCTGGGTTGTCCGTGGATTTTCCCAGCAGCCAGGAGTCGACTTTGATGAGACATTCAGTCCTGTCGTCAAACCCGCTACTATCCGTATCGTTCTCTCTCTCGCCACATCCCAATCTTGGCCTATCCATCAACTCGATGTAAAAAATGCCTTTCTTCACGGGAACCTCGACGAGGTTGTTTATAGTCAACAGCCATCGGGTTTCGTTGATTCCCAACACCCTACTCATGTTTGCCGCCTTCTCAAATCTCTCTATGGTCTAAAACAGGCTCCCCGTGCTTGGTTTCAACGGTTTGCCGCCTTCGCTCGGACTATCGGCTTCATCGAGTCCAAGTCCGATGCCTCGCTCTTCATTTTCCATCGACACAATGAGCTTGCATACCTTCTCCTGTATGTCGACGACATTATTCTTACTGCTTCCACTCCCACTCTTCTTCGTTCCATTATCCGATCCCTTAGTGCTGAATTTGCCATGAAAGACCTCGGTACCATTCATCATTTTCTCGGCATCTCTGTCACTCGCACATCATCTGGCCTGCATCTTTCACAGCGTCAGTACATCCTAGACGTTTTATCTCGCGCCGGTATGAGCGATTGTCATCCTGTTCAAACTCCCGTCGATACTAAAGCAAAATTGTCCTCCTCTGTTGGTCCCTCGGTGGCCGATCCTTCACTCTACCGCAGTCTCGCCGGCGCCCTTCAGTATGCTACCTTAACTCGCCCTGAGATAGCCTATGCTGTCCAACAAGTTTGCCTTCATATGCACGATCCAAAAGAACCTCACTTTCATTTCCTTAAACGCATCCTTCGTTATCTCAAGGGAACCCTTGATCATGGTCTTTCTATACACTCATCTTCTTCCCATACCTTGACAGCCTACTCGGATGCTGATTGGGCCGGATGCCCGGATACTAGACGTTCAACGTCGGGGTTCTGCATGTTTCTCGGTGACAATCTCATTTCATGGTCTTCACGTAGGCAGACCACGGTCTCACGTTCTAGCGCGGAGGCTGAGTACCGTGCAGTTGCCACAGCGGTGGCCGAGTCTTGTTGGGTTCGGCAACTTCTTCAGGAGCTTCATCGACCAATTGACAGTGCTACCATAGTTTACTGTGACAATGTTAGCGCGGTGTACCTTTCCGCCAATCCTGTTCAGCACCGAAGGACAAAGCACATTGAGCTCGACATTCACTTTGTTCGTGAGAAGGTCGCCCTGGGTGCAGTACGTGTCCTTCACGTTCCCTCATCCTCACAGTTTGCGGACATTTTCACCAAAGGACTGCCAACAGCATTGTTCCATGAGTTTCGTACCAGTCTTCACGTCGCTGCTCTCCCTGGTTCAGACTGCGGGGGCGTGTTAGAGTATGACCGCAGGGCTGTATTGGATCCTGTACCGGCCGATGCTCATCTTGGCGTTCACGTCAAGTCCTCCTTGCGATCTCCTATAGCTGGCAAGTTATCTCATGTATATGGTAGCTGATTCTCTAGTTGTAATCAAAACAAACTCTGTACATGTACTATATATATACGTGATATGAGACGGACGAGGCAAGCGATCAGCAGCCCGTTCTTTACAACTTGCACGCACCTCCGGCGACGTTGGAGCCAGCTGCTGCGCCCGCTCTCCGGTGTCGTCGGCCAGCCCGGCGCCTGCGCCTCCTTTGGGCAGGCGGCTGGACATCACTCCCACCATGCGCAGCGGCATCCGGCGAACTTGGCGGAGGCGGTGGCGATGGACTAGGCCCCTCACGGCAGATGCCGGTCACCCAGAACCGAATGCGGTACCACAGCACCTTGGGAGATATCGCCTTCGGCTTACGCCTAGCCATGGAGATCTGCAGTCTGTCGCCGCACTCGGGCTCCGGGACAGCAAGCCATCTGGTCGCCGGAATAGCCTCCACGTCGTGCGTCCACAGGGAGAGGCGAAAGCACGACATGTCGTTCCGCGTTACCGTGGGCGTGTCGACAGAGCAGATGAGGCCGCATCCCTCCAGCAGGTACTCCGCCGTGCGCTGCTCCCAAGCATGCTCCGGAATGCCACGGATCTCCACATCAGCCCGCAACGGCACGTCGACGAGCTCCGCATTTGCCCGGCGCGACCAGGGTGCAAGCAGCAGCGTGCATGCCGGGACCGACACACGGCCCGCGTTTACCAGCGTGTTCCGCACCTCCGCCGTCCTACTCAGGATCAGAAAGTCCGCTGGCTCCGCCGCACGAATGGAGAAGTCCATCGGCGTCAGATCCAGCTCAGCGCGCAGCACGCCCGCCACCACATCCGGGGAGAGCTCAGGCCTCGTACCTCCCACAGTAACCACCACAGCGCGCTGCAACAGGGCCTCCTCCATCGCCAGCATCTCCGCGGACGGCGGCAGGTAGCACACATCCACGGCAGGGCGTGTCGGAGGCGAGTCGTCAGTGGCCGGAGGGGACTGCATTGTGCGCGCGAACGGCACGGGGAAGGATGTGCCCTCGACGGATTCCGACATGTCCTGACCGCACAGCACTTCCCTCCATGAGCGGCCGTCAACCGGCGCTGAGCTGGATCTGATTGTTCTTGACAAAAATAGTTTTTAAGCATAAGCCTCGATACATCCTGGTATCATGTTACCGATTGCCGCATCAAAGATCTTGAGTTTCAGCATCCTTCTGTTACGAAGAAACAAGTTGCCCAAATTTTGTCCGGAAGAAATAAATTGGTTAAATTTGTGTGTATCAAGTCATGATATTTCTGCCTTCTGGGCAGAGTACGATTTTCATCTTCTTTTTTACAGGAGAATACGATGGATCTCAACGGTCAAGAAAATGCAATGTCCGCAGTCTTTTTTTTTTTTGCAAATTGTTGCAGGTGTGCATTCCATGAACGTGCTGGAGGACTTTTTTTTTTACATGCGTGCTTTTTTTTTTTTTTTTTTTTTTTGAGAAAGAACCTGCATATATTCATAAGAAAGAGCAAGAACAAAGGACACATACAACACACAGGAACTCACACACACTGCCGGAGACGAAAGAGACCCAGCACACACATGCCAAGCTAGCTACTTCTACCGCCAGCACGCCGCCGGAGAAGAAAGCAAACCACCAGCCCTGAGAGAAGGAACACCTCCACGCCTTTGAAGCAAGAGCCATCCGACGACGGGCGCCGGAATCTAAGACGATGAACGAGCAACGGCCTCGGCGCTCCCAGCTCCTGATCCAGCAGCAGACGCAGAACGCACCGAACTGCAACAGATCAGCCACCACCGGACCACCACCCCTGTGCTGGGCCCGACCCCGAGCAGAACCCTCCTCACATACCTTACCAGCCCCACCCGCCGACGGAGGAAACGGCGGAGCGTCGACAGCCGGGCCGAAGGACACCATCCCCATATCACGCGGACGTCGCCGTCGCCAAGACGACCACGCAGGGGAACTTCCACCGATCCGTCGCCGCAGCACAGAACTCCGGTGAGAGGGTGCTCAGATCGGGAAGAAACACTGGCCAAACGCGGCCGGGCCGCACCCACGGAAGCACCGCCGCCGACCACACTCCCCAAACCCTATGTACAACCCAGACGCACAGATCCGGGGTTCCCCCACCCTTCCGCCGCCGGAGCGGACGGAGAAGGGGAGGGGAACCCACGGCGGCGCCGGGAAGACGGGGTGGAGACGGATTCGCCCTCTCTTCGCCTTTCTCTACTGCAGCAAGGGGAGGGGAAGGGAAAGCTTTTCTACATGCGTGCTGGAGGACTGGAGTTGTAGTAGCACAAGAGAGAGGGGCCGCCATTTCATTTCAGCAGAAAACTGGCAACGACCTTTCCTTCGCGACCCGCCCGGAGTCACCACGCACCACCTGGCCGGGATGAGAAATCCAAGAGCAGCCGGTGCTGTGAGCGAGTTGGCGGAGCTGGTCCTGCCGTGGCTGCCGCCGCCGGACCTGGCCGCCGCGGCTTCCGCCAGCCGCGCCATGCGCGCAGCCGCATCTGCCGTCACCGCCCGCCGCGCCGCTGACTTTTCCCGCGGCCTGGAGGCCCTCACCGTCCCCTTCGACAACCCCATCGACTCCAAACCCTACGCCTACTTCCTATACACCCCCTTCTCCCTCATCCACCCCGCAGCCTCCGCCGACGCCCAGCCCTGGGGCTGCGCACGCGCCCGGCCGCCATGCCCCACCTGGCCCCGCCCCGACCTAGGCCTCCCCTCCGCCGGGTGCGCCTGCGCCGAGGGGGAGTGCGGCGGCGCGGGGTGCGCGTGCGCTGACGCGGAGGAGGCCGAGATGGCGGATGCCTCGGGCGCGGGGATGGGGACCCTCCGGGAGTGCGGCGACGGGTGCGCGTGCGGGCCCTCGTGCGAGAACCGGCGGACGCAGCGCGGCGTCACCTTGCAGCTGCGAGTCGTGCGCCAGCTGAAGAAAGGGTGGGGGCTGTACGCTGCCCAAGCTCTCCGCCGCGCGCAGTTCGTCTGCGAGTACGCCGGTACAGTAGTGGAATACAACTTTCTCTAGTTCCGATGAGATTGCTGAATCCTTGTCGAAATTGTCGATGGATGAATGCTTGATTGATGATTTATGAACTTACGCTAGAGTAAGCGAATTTATGATTTCTGTTACATTTTGTTTAATCAAACAATGATGCTTCGATTCAGATAAGTTCACCTTCAGTCTTCAGAGTGGCCAGTGGTGTCAACATGGCCTATTACTGGTGTATTTAGTTGTGACTCTCGTGTCAGTGTCGGTTTATATAAGATTGCTTCAACGCTTCAGTGAAAATCAGTGTGACTTGACATTAGTTACTTCGAGGGCAAGAACTTGCTACTGTACCGTGGTTCATGTCAAAAGCATTTTCAGTTAGGTAGGATAGAGGACCCCTTGTAAAAAACTGAAAGAATCATGCATTTCGAGTGTAAGATGTGGTTTAGGATAGGTATCAGTAATTCAGTATGCAGTAATAATGTGCTGACATTTGTAATATTTGAAGGAGTTTAGACTATCAAAGCCCACTTTAATCTGTGCATATTCATAGAGTTTAGATTGCGTACCAGCAATGCAAAAGCCTACTTTGTTGGTGCTTAGAATTTCTTTTGTGCTGCATTAGAAAATTGGTGTTGGAAAAACTGTACTTCAGATGCCAATGCCTGGGGTCACTGAAAATGCATGTGAGCCCTCATCATCTTTACCTGCACCGTCCAAGTTTGGGATACTTGCCAAATGGCGGTTGTTTTTGGTCTAGTCGTCGATTTTTTAGGTTGCATTAATTTTTAAATCCCTTTTAGATTGTGAACGGCTGTACATAAAGTTGTTTTTGGCTCGGTAGTCAGGTGTGATGATGTTTGAGTGGTCATAGCAGTAGTTTGGTGACTATCATTTCATATTATTTATGGCTGACTGAGCTCATCGTTTTCCAGTTATTCATTTGAAGATGAATGTAAAGGCCTAGAAACTAGAGGCGAGCTGATTGGAAATTCCCCATGTCATCTTCACCTAGCTTTTTTTAATCTGCTTTATTTTACATTGGCTTACTATTTATGGGTTACCTCCATGCTGACATTGATATTCAGGTGGAGTATTATTTATCAGAACTCTGACTATGCTATCTATGTTTGGACTGTAGGTGAGTTCTTGACAACAGAAGAAACACGGAGGAGGCAGAGGCTGTACGACGAGCTTGCCTCTGCCGGCAAGCTCTCTCCCGCGCTCCTTGTTATCCGAGAGCATCTTCCTTCCGGGAGATCATGCATGCGGGTGAACATTGATGCGACGAAAGTGGGAAACGTGGCCCGTTTTATCAACCATTCATGCGATGGAGGCAACTTACAGCCTGTCTTAGTAAGGAGCTCCGGTTCATTGATCCCAAGGCTCTGCTTTTTCGCTGCCAGAGATATAGCGGAAGGGGAAGAGCTCGCATTTAGCTATGGGGATGCAATGCTTAGGCCTAACAAGGGCTTGCCGTGCTTTTGTGGAAGCTCGTGTTGTCCTGGTGTACTTCCTGCAGAAGAAACCTGAGTCCATGCCATGGGCTGTAATTCGTTCGAAGCATAGTTGGTCATGAACTGTGTTTTCAAGAATTTTGGCTTCAGTAGTAGTCAGGCCTGGGAGTAGTTCTTCCTTCAGTCGATCTGTTGTAATTCCTCCCCAACAAATTGATAATGTAACCCTTTGATCTAACAACTTTGTTCATGTAATATCTTCTTACCAAGAAATCGGCTTCACTGGAAGTAAATTTGCACAAGAAGTTGACTCACCATAAGAGTGAAGCCTGTTTCGTACTCCATTAACCTGCATTGTGTCTGGTAAAGATGTTGACGGTGTACTGGTGTAGTTTGCTGGCAGTTGGGCACGCATTCCCTGTTCTGTCGTGTGAGACTCCACAAGAACGCTGAACGCATCACTTGACTCACGCAGCTCTGCTTCGTACCTGAGTGTCCAATGCCTTGTGCCTGCTTCGCACTCACGATACGGCTTTGGAGTTTGCACGCACGATACGGCTTTGGAGTTCATGAGAAAATCTGAAGCACTTGACCTGATCTGAAGAAAAAACCCGAAGATCTGAAGCTCCACCTCCACTTTGCAACAAGCAAGCAAACAACTCCCGAGCTAACACCGTTCTCTTCCGTGCCCGTGAGACCCGCGGCCGCAGCAGCAACCCGGCGCAGCACGGCCCTCATAAATCTTGCCTGCACGCCGGTGGAACCCAAGCTGCTACGACCCCGGCGACCAGCCAGCAGTTTTAAAACTCCTCGCCCGCCTCACGCCACGCGCGCGGCGTGGCGCACGCACACGTACGTACAAACGTACGTGCGCCGGTGCGTGCATGCCAAGCGCGATGCAGGAGCCAGAGCCGCCCAGGAAGCGCGGCGCCGTGGCGGCGGCGCGGCAAGGGACGGCGGGAGTGGGGCAGCTTCCGCAACGGCAGGAGGACGAGACGTCGTCGGTGGGGCCGGGCGCGCCGTGCGGGGCGTGCAAGTTCCTGCGGCGGCGGTGCGTGCCGGGGTGCGTGTTCGCGCCGCACTTCAGCGGCGGCGGGAGGGAGCGCGGCGCGGCGCAGTTCGCGGCGGTGCACCGGGTGTTCGGGGCCAGCAACGTGGCCAAGTTGCTGTCGCGGGTGCCCGTGCCCCTGCGGCGGGACACGGCGCGCACGGTCTGCTACGAGGCGCAGGCGCGCGTCGCCGACCCCGTCTATGGCTGCGTCGGCACCATCCTCGCCCTCCAGCACCAGGTGGCGCTCCTCCAGGGCCAGCTCTCCGTCCTGCAGTCCCAACTCTTCAACTGCAGGCTGGCCTTCGCGGCCACCACGCACCCGGACGGCACGGAACACTTGGCGGCGTACTCCGCCGCGTCGGCGCCGAGCCAGATGGTGAACTACGACGACCTTCCGCACGCCGTGGATTTCATGGACGTGGAGCCCCAGATGAGGGGCCTAGAGTCTCTCCAGCTTTCGCAACCTCCGCACCAGGAGGAAGACGAGAGCCATGACATCAGTCCTTTCTCGGATAATGTAGGTCGATAGCGACAACCGTAAAACCAGTCCTCCGTGTAGTTGCCTGCTAGTAGCTGCTGTAGCCTGTAATCTATGTATTTCAAATTTGGGAAATTTCATTATGGAGTGCATCATTTCCATCTGAACTTGTTTTTGCAAGATGTATTTGTATCTTTAATGTTTTTAAAACACATCTCAATGTATTCTTGTATCATGTTTAGAAAGACGTCTCTTGTATTCTTGTATCATGTTTTAAGTAGCCAGCAAATTAATGTCATTCATGAGGATTAGCTTATACTCAATCTTCCCCGCAAAAAAAAAAAAAAAAAGCTTAGATCTCAATCTTTTCAGCTCACGATAATTACAACTGAATAAAGAGCCGGGCTCCCCCGAGCCTTCCCTCGCATAATTACAACTGAATCTTTTCAGCTACACTATAATTACAACTGGATCTTTTTCTTTTTGAACTGGAATTTTTCGGTTACACCATGGTAAACTGAATATTTTTCTATTGTAACAACTGAAAATTTCTATTCAAATATGGTGACGCCATCCAAACGAGAACGTTGGGCGGACCAATATAAAAGCCACCAGTAACCATTGTGACATGCTAAGCGACCAGTTATAATAGAAAAACCTTTAGTTCAAACCATACGAATTTTTTATTTAAATTCTATTATCCATTGAGTGGTACGAAACAAAAAAAATCAATGTAATTAAATTTTATTCCGTAGCAACTCGCAGTTACCTCCAAGTAGAGCCGCTTAGTTCAACCTCGTTTTCGTGAGTCCTAGGGTCTATTTGTTTAGACTTTAGCTTATCCTTTTGGGTCCAAAAAGCACAAGTCCAAACAAATAACCGAATATTGATAAGCACTTGTGAGAAGCAGGAAACTGGTAGCCCCAAAGCACCGTCTGAGGTGCTTCCCGAGCTTTTTTAGCTTCCCGAGTTACACCGGATGAAACTACCATCTATAGTTTAGCGGAATTACAAAAATCCTGCCATCCCGATATATAGCATCGTTGACGGTGTATTTTGGCCCAAAGGACCGACCTTGATTCATTTCTCCCGGTCTCCCGTGCGCAGAAGGTCTCATGCGCTGCCGTTCACCGCCGCCACCACGCCCTAGGTCTCCTCACCCGCACGTCGTTCCGACCTCCTCTCGACGTAGACATGGAGCAGCAAGATCTCAGTTAGGGTTTCCCGCCACCGTTATTCACCGCCGCCGCACCCTGGAGCTTCTCTTTCATACCTTGTCGGACCTCCTCATGGCGTGCACAATCCCCAACACATTTGGCACACCACAGGTCGCCCTCCTCCCAGTTGGTCGCTAGAGACATGAGCTCCTCCTACCATCGTCTCCATGCCCAGTCTCGTACGACGTCGTCCCAGTGAGCTTTTCTCTCATGAATTGGCCAAGTTCTGCTCCGACTTCAGGAGCTCTTGTTGCCGCTCTACCTTATACCAGTAGCTACAGAGTGCAACTCATAGTGCTTATGGAGAAGCCTTGTAATATAATTGTTGGACAACCTCAATATATATGTGATGCTTTACGTTTGGATTATGCGTAGTCTTGTATTTATAAAAATGGATTATGTTCAGTTATAACCTACTCCACTACATATGTTTAGAATATTGGTTTATCAATTTTTTATCAAAATTATTCGGATAAAAATGTTGTTTACAATTATTTGAACAAAAAAACAGGTAAAGTGAGCCAATTCAGCTCTTCAACATGGTAATAAAGACGTTACTTCTACCTTATGAATTAATGAGAGATTACCTCTAAAAAAATTCAGAAACAGCAAATTCGTTTCAAACCCCTCTTTGCCAAATATCAAATCTCTACACAGCCCACCAGCTGCAGCCAAACCAATAGACCCCAGAACCCAGGCCGCCCAGCCCGCTTCCTCATCACCCTATATAACCAAAATTCGCCGGCGGTTACTCGTCCCACCCAGCCCCGAGCGGCAACCGGAGAGAGAGAGGAGAGAGAGAGAGGCCACCGCGGCCGCGGGGCTGTCTCTCTCGCTCGTCGCCTCCCCCTCCGCGGCCCGCTCCCGCCGCAGCTCGCCTTCCTCCTCACCGGCTCCGCGGGCGACACCGACCGCCTGCTCCTCGCCACCTACCATCCCTGCGGCTCGGCCAGGGCTGGGACTTAGCTCGTGCACCTCGTCGGCGACGACCCACTCCTCGCCCCGGACGGTGATTTATCTCTCCTCTGCACCTACATGGATATCTAGCTTTGTGCGTCGTCGAGGTGTTCGACACGGAGAGGCGTTGCTCGGTGGCGGCCGCCGAAAGGGGAGAAGGAGCATGACATTTTGGGTTCTTATTCAAATCCACGCATAATGCTGCCTTTGATCTGTGGTGATTTTTAGCTTCGATTTTTCAGGTGTACTTGTTCTGGTGATTTTGGCTCCAAAGGATCTCCTCCGAGCTATTCATCTCTTAGCTTTGCAGTTCAGATCGAAGGTTCTATGCTCTTTCTTATGCTGGAATAATCTGCCATCGTGATGTTTTTTTAATGTACCTATTGTGTGAACTGTTATATTATTGGATGATTTTGTTTCTCTGAACCACTAGTGTTTGTGGGAATTATATGGTGTCGGATTACTCTATCCATCTTATAGATGGACTGCCACACGGGAGGTTTCATGGCGTTTTATGTCTGCATGTCTCTTCAGTATAATTTTGGGCGTGACATATTATTGCGATGTGACATACCAGAAACTTCGATAAGCATGACGATTTCAGAAGCAAATCGCTTATTTTCAATGTGACATATTATCGCTTATCAGTAATCACACTAGCACTTCTTTTGTTCAGAAGCAAATCGCTTATTGCGATGTGAGACATTAGAAATTTCGATGAGTATGACCATAGAAGTGGGGATAAGAAATTTAGATTTTATTGCTTCATTTATATTCAATGTTTAGCTCGGCACAGCCTCAATGACATTTGCTATGTCATTTTTTTAGAAATAATTAATAAGTGATTCATTAGGTTTACCCCTCGGTTGAGGCAACTGCCAATTTTTTGGGCTGGTCTCATATAAGGTGTCAACTATTTTTATTTGTTTTAAGCTCTATTTAAATCAATAGAACTTTAGTGCATATTGCTCTTTAATTATGCATACTAGGTAGAAAGTGCTAATGGGGTTATCTGTCCACAAATATAGTAATTGTTGGTTATCTGTAGTGCCTCTCTATGACCTATAATCCTAATGATATAAATAGATAACTAATTTGGTGTTGGGGCGGGATGTTTAGCTATTTTTTTTTAATAATACATTTTTTTAATCAAATTCGAAAAATATTACGCAAATCCACGGAATGGCAGAAATAATACGGCCTCGGCCTGGGCTAAGCCGAAAGGGCCCTGTCGGCCTGGGCTGGGCCGATTAGCCCTTATCGGCCTTGGCTAAGCCGACCAGGTGGGAGGGTGGGCCAGGCCTGCGGCCGACAGCCTGCGTGGCCACGAGTCGGCCACGTCGAAGCCGACAGGCCTTTCGGCTTAGGCGAGGACGATTAGTCCCAGGACAAAGCGCCACGGGCTTTCTTCTTCCTCCTCGCGACCTCTCTCTCTCTGTTCTTCTCCAAAACGAAAAGCTCCGGCGATTTTTTTCCTCCCAGCGTGATTTGTCCAACCAGCCATCAAATCTGTAGCCTAGAGATGTTAGAGAGTTAAGGCAACTCGGATCTACAAATGGGTTAGGTTTTGGTGTGATTTCGTGGTGTTTGGTTGGAGCAATGGTGGAGTTTGGGTGGAGGTTCGTGGGCTGAGCAAGGAGTGGTGGTGGTGCTGCGGTGGTGGCTGCTCCGGCCGTGGTGGTGGTGGTGGCGGTGGTACTCCGTTGAATCGGCACGCTTCAAGGGTATGATTTTTTTGGCTAATTAGGGTTTACACTAATTACGCATGCATTATTGTTAAATATATAGTTGTTCCGGTAGTAATAATTAAGTATATAGTTGTTCCGGTTATAACAGTAATTTGGTGTCACATTTTTAGGTTGTCGAGATGAGTAATTTAGTGAAATGTTTGTTTTACTACGGTCCTGGCACAGTTGTAGTAAATGAGTTGGGAGCTGATTTGGGTCAGTTTCGATGGTCAGAGTTGGAACTGAGCGACCCACAAATATGGTCAATAAGTCAGCTGAAAGATTGGTTGGCAGCATGTTTAGGGCTTAATCCTGAAACAGACACCGTCGGTGTGCATGCACTGTGGACGAAGTCAAGGTCACCGGTGTTTTTTTATTTGAGGCCGATAGATCGGACCTCTCAGATGGTGCGATGGTTGCAAGGCTGCGAAAGCAGGGGATGTACCCCTATCGCGTTACTGATACCTGTCGCGAAGGAGGTGATTCCGCCTGAAGGCGAGGGAGGTCACGATCCTGGACAGAGTAGTCAGGAGATGCATTTATCTGGTCATGATTATAATCAGGAAGATGTTGGAGGTGGTGGTTATGAATCTGGCCAAAACAGTGAGGCAGAAGTAGCAGATGATGAGGGTGTTGAGGCAGATGCCGATGAGGAATTCCAACAAATGATGGAAGAGGAAGATGAAGATGGTGATAGTGCTTATGGTGATGATTCCGACGAGTCGGATGACGAACATGTCGTGCCCAATCCTGCGTCATGGAGTCATGACTTCACTTCGTCAATGACAGTGAACGATGGTCATGATTCTGCCTGGGAATACCATCAGAACCAGGTTGCTGTGGGTGCTCTATATCCCGACAAGCAACATTTGCAAGACGCAATCATTAAGTGGGCAATGTCGACATGCAAGACATTCAGAACCAAGGTGTCAAGTAAAAATATCTGACAATGGAATGTGAGGTTGCAGGCTGTCCTGGAAGGGTGCACGGTTATCGCCCTCAGTTCGCCATAAACTGGAAAGTGAGCGACGTAGTACAACACACATGTAGAATTGACTGTATTCCTCAAGATCATCGTAACATTTCGTCGACGCTTATAGCTCGGTTGCTGTACTCAGAAATAGTACAGGGCAAAGCTATGGAAGCGAAGGCTATTCAGCATAAGGTGTTCACCAGGTTCAAGTACAAAATATCTTATGGCAAAGCTTGGAGGGCTAAGCAGATGGCACTTGAGAACAGATTCGGATCGTTTCTAGACTCATATGACTCAGTTGTTCGGCTCCTCCACACATTGCAGGCCCGTAATCCAGGCACATATGTTGACATCAAACACTTTTGGATGGCAGAGTTTCCAAACGTAAAGGTGTTGCATCGTGTGTTCTTCTCTTTCGGTGTATGCATAGAAGCTTTCACTCACTGTCGACCAGTGATCTGTGTTGATGGTACTTTTCTTACTGGCAAGTATAGGGGACAGATCTTGACCGCCATTGGTCAGGACGGCAACAATCAGATCGTGCCACTTGCATTTGCTTTTGTGGAGAGCGAGAACACTGAAAGTTGGACTTGGTTCTTCAGGCAGCTTAAAATAGCAGTAGTGAAAGATAAGCCGAACGTGTGCATCCTTCATGACCGCCATGCTGGTATACTGAACGCCGTGAAGGCACTCACAAACCCTGTGGCTGCGGAAGAAACGCCATGGCTAGACCTGCAGAGTCGTTGGTGCATGCGCCATTTGGGGGCCAATTTTTTCTCACAGTTCCGAGATAAGGCTTTGATGAATCTATTCAAAAAACTATGCAAGCAGAACCAATTCTGGAAATACACTTTCATACGTGGTAAGCTTGATGAGTTTACTAACCGGCATGTTAGGCAGAGGAGAGCTGCACGAAATGTTGCAGTAGCAGCACATGTGCAACTTGTGGCGCAGCAACTAGCAACCGGACCTCCACCCGCTGAGGATGTACCTGTTGGGCTTTGTGACTTGCCAGGATTTGATCCGCCTGGTGTTAGGAGAAAGACTGGGAGGTTGATTAAAAACTTTCAGCAGTGGATAGAGCACGAGCCTCTTGAGAGGTGGTCTTTGCTGCACGACACTTATGGAGCCAGGTACGGTGTTATGACTACCAACCTGGCTGAAACTTACAACTTTGTTCTGAGAGGAAATAGGGCCTTGCCACTTACAGCCATTGTGGAGGGTATTTTTGAGGGCACAGTCAAGTATTTCAGAGAAAGACGCCAGAAAGCTCACTTGCATATCGTAAACAACCCGAACACACCTTACTGTGAGAAGATTATGGAGTACATGGATAGGAAGATGGCAAAAGCTCGGGGTACGCTTACCTTATGACAGGTTTGGTTGCGGAATCAGCTCAGAACGCATGAGGTGAGAATTGGAAATGAAGCCCGACCAACATGTGAGTGCACATGCAATCAACCAAAATTGCTTCATCTGCCCTGCTCCCATGTATTGGCTGCTTGTGGGCAACTCGGGCTGTCAGCCATCTCGTTCGTATCACCATATTTTTTGAACGAGTATGTTCTTAATACCTGGACTGGTGAAATGGTGGGATTTCGAGCTGTGGGTAATTTTAACACGGTTGACCCTACTGAAAGGCAGTACATCCCCGACCCAAGGCTACTGCGTCCTGGTAGAGGTAGACGACCGTGCAAGCGTATCCGAAATGGTATGGATGAATCTGAAGCCGGAGGCCCGACAATACAATGTTTTCTGTGCAGTGATTTTGGTCACAGGGCCACTGCTTGTACAAAATTCCCATCTACGGATGCTGCTTCGGCATCTACAGCAGCTGCTCCACGTGGGCGAGGCAGCCGAGGACCAAGAGGAAGAGGAAGAAACTAGGATATGTTTTAAATTTAGAATATGCTTTCATCTGTAGTGTGGATCAGTGTTTTAAATTTGGACTATGTTTTTATCTGTAATAAGTGTGGATCAGTGTTTTAAGTTTGGACTATTTATTTATCTGTAATAAGCGTGGATCAGTGTTTTAAATTTGGACTATGTTTTTGTCTGTAATAAGTGTGGATCAATGTTTTAAATTTGGACTATGTTTTATCTGGAATTAGTCTGGATCAATGTTTTAAATTTGTACTTTCGTTTTATCTGTAATTAGTCTGGATCAATGTTTTAAATTTATCTGTAATTAGTCTGGACCACGACGAGTCCCTGGTTCCTGGACGTGACGTTCGGCCACCGCACAGGTTTGGATGGACGATGCCTAACACACCACCTCCGCGTCGTGGCAGACGTCGTGGCTGACACTTCACTGTATTCGTTGAGACTTGTCTATCTATCTATGTACCAGACTTATTTATATCTATGTACCAGACTTATTTATATCTATGTTGGGACTATCTATGTACTAGACTTATTTATATCTATGTACCAGACTTATTTATATCTATGTTGGGACTATCTATGTACTAGACTTATTTCTTAGTTGCTACTACTCTATTTCGATTAGTGGTGATGATGGCTGACTATTTTTCGCATTGATATTAAACAAACCTTGCAAATTACATTGGTACTACCAACACTACACAAAGTCATCTCCCGTCGTCAGCCGGTGCAGCACCCTTTTCCTCCCGCCCTTTTTTCCCGCCATTTTGTTCCCGCCCTTTTCCTCCCGCCCTTTTTTCCCGCCATTTTGTTCCCGCCCTTTTCCTCCCGCCCTTTTTTCCCGCCATTTTGTTCCCGCCCTTTTCCTCCCGCCCTTTTTTCCCGCGCTGGCCTATCTCCCGCCAAATCTTCTCATCACGGCCTATAAAAACCACTGCGCACTAAGGTTGGTAAGCATTGTAGTCCACTCACTAGAACATGTCGAGATTTCCTTCAGATGGTAGTTTCCCGGCAGGAATGTCGGCACTCCTTTTGAAGTTTACGGCCGAGTTCAAGGTAGACAATAAGGAGATCCCATTCGAGGATATTGTTAGTCATCCACCTCATCTCCGTGAGCTATCAGCGAAGCTAGCTAGGCATGGGTGGCCATGGAGGAATTACAAGGAAATAGAAAAAGAACTCGTGAGGCTGCATGCTAGGTGGCAGAAGAAGAAGCTAACATATCCCACTGAAGCATATATGTTGGATGCTTTTCGTACACCGATGTTATGGGTCGAGGAGAGCGAGGACGAAGATGATATCTTCATGCCCACTGAAGCGAGCAAGAGAGCTGCAGCAGCGGCGGCGGCGTCGAAGGGCAAGGGTGCAGCGTCGTCGAAACGCAAGGCTGAAGCATCGTCGAAGGGGAAGAGTGCTGCGTCGTCGAAGGATAAGGGTGTTGCGTCATCGGAACGCAAGCGTGATGCGGGAGGCTGCGTCGATGGTAGATGACTTTTCTTTCTCAATTTATGTTGTGTTGTCGCTACTCCCACTTTTCTTGTTGTATGTGTAAGTTGCAATGTTTGTTTAATGAATGAAAAAATGTATTAGATCAAAAAAATTAGCGGGAACGAATTTGGCGGGAGAAACAGGCGGGAATAAATTTGGCGGGAGAAACGGGAGGGAGAGAAGAAGGCGGGAAAAATAAGGCGGGAACGGGTGTCGCCGGGAAGGGTTGGCACGAAAAATTCAGAGAATTACGGAAACATGCAGCAGTCGGCTGGGCCAAGGCCGACAGGACCTAGTGGGCCCAGCCGTGGCCGACAGGGGCTAATCGGCTTAGCCCAGGCCGATATGATCCTCTGACACGCGCAGGCGTCGGCCGACCACCTAATCGGCCCAGCCCAGGCCGACAGGGTCCTTTCGTCTTAGCCCAGGCCGAGGCCATATTATTTCTGCCATTCCGTGGATTTGCGTAATATTTTTCGAATTTGATTAAAAAAATGTATTATTAAAAAAAATTAGCGGATGTTTAATCATTCGGAAGTACATGTGTATAGTACACGTGGTATTTATGACTTAGGTGGCATGTATATTTATTGGCCGTACTCCTATCTATGTACAAATATGTAGTTGTTACAAGAATAGGTTAAATATTATGAAATTGTTTTGCACAAAATCTATGTTGTTGCATTTTAATATCTTAGGAGGTATATACTACTTCATAGGTGAAAATATGAGACGTAGTTATAACTTCCATGGCTATCTTTTGACTTATACTATTTGTTCTCACTTGGTGTTAAATTGTAGTCTTTTTCTGTTATATATTTTACCTAACTATAACTTGCTTATATTTATTGAAGGGCATGGAGTGGCAAGACGTTTTTTCTATTGTTGCTGCGATACTTACCACGGCTCCATCGGTGTGAGTTTCTATATTTCGTCTCCGAAGAAACATCTTATTCATTTTGTAGTTTTGAAAGGTTTTAGTTCTAACACTTCACTTTTTTATTTTACTTGTGGAAAGGATTCAACGGAATATATATCATATTATCTGGATATTGATGGAATTTACAGCCATATTTATACGTACATCTGAATCTGTGGAAAGGTCTCAATGGAATATCTACATCGTATTATTTGGAATAATGATGGACATTATTATCGGTGTACCTCGAACTTGATGGATGTTGCCATGGAATCAGGAATAGATGTTTTAGCATGCTACAAATTTCATTACGGATGCACGAACACGAATGTTATTTTGTTGGTTTCAAGCATACATATGAAATTTTTAGTTTGCAATTTTTTCAACCGAGGAGGCAATGATAAGTATACCAGCTTCACTTCTTGTTTCATTTGGTGCTACTTTGCAACAGTATCTGTACTTACAAGTGATTGTACACTTTCGACCATATTTTGGCAGGAGGAAGATCTGGGGAATGAGACAGCAGACAGTTGCAGTGAGTGTAAACAGTGACTCACTTGTCATGCCACTCGTGCATGTACCTGAGGTCAACTTTCCTCTCGCTAGGAGACTGCAGTGTTGGCTGTTTTCTATTATTCTTCACAGTTTTACTGCCATATTGTGCATATGGAAGGACGATCATACCACTGTTGCTAGATATTTTGGTCCGGCGATTCTTCTCATCTACAGCATTGGTCAGCTCGGATTTTTGCTGTGGCACTACCCTCTTATTGAGGTATGTGCAGTTTAACACGCTGCGTATGTGTCTTTTTGGTCAATGACTCTATCAACTAATACCATCATGTGCAGGATGTCTTCAATATTGGGCTGAATATAGGCTTGGGCTGTTGGTTTTATCTTCTTCTCGTATTCACAGACTTTCTTTACTTCAAGGATAGCCATATCAGCATTACACTTGAGATATTGCTCATTGCGTTTACCGTGTGCATGCATGCACTGCGGTTTGTCACACAGGTTTGAAAATTCTTATATGGATATTTTTTGTTATTTATATCTGAAGGCCATATTTGGTTATCCCTTTTGTTATTTATGTGCAAAGCACCAAACTTCTCTATCAGTTCCATTATAGTTTTTGATTTCATTATCTTTAATTCTCTGCAATTTAATTATTGAACTTACACATTCTGGCATCAAATCATACTACATATGACGATTCGCATAGAAGTGATTTATAGATATAACTTCGTACGAGGTTAATGTAGCTAAAACCTAAAACAAAGCTGCTGAAGAAATTATCAGAATGCCATGTCAAGCCCAGTGTCATGGTTCGAAAATTCAGAAGATATAACAAACCTGGACAATGTAATTCTCGAATTGGTCTGGTGCCAACTTGCATACAGGTTGCAATATTTCATCCATAACAATCTGCTGATGTTTTTGGATCAGTGCAATACTGCTACTCTTTGAGTAAAGAAAATAAACTCGCGAGTTTAACTAATATAAAATGGCAATATTGATCAG
This sequence comes from Poa pratensis, assembly GCA_947311845.1. Lineage (NCBI taxonomy): Eukaryota > Viridiplantae > Streptophyta > Magnoliopsida > Poales > Poaceae > Poa > Poa pratensis. The sequence continues at coordinate 31,288,107 of CAMZMU010000058.1, read as the reverse complement.
TATCATGGCGAAGATCACTGAGTTGAAACATACAACCTAATGTGTCACTGACATAGTAACATGTGACCCCACATACCCAAATGCGCCCTTTTACACCTTTTTCTGATGGGACTGGGCAAATTTTCTCAAGATAAATTAAGGGTATATAAGAATTGAAACACCTGCTTTCTTATGTACTCAACATGAATAGTACGCTTAGTTTGTAGAGGTAGTTGCTTTAGTAGCAGGTCTGAATCTTTGTGCTACTGGTTTGGTATTAAGCGGGTAACATGGATCTTATTCAGTGCTTGAGAACTTGCCTGTGGCAAGATGGTTAGGTGGGTGGTTGTACCCCCAGCCCACCAGAGTTCAAACCCCAGGTTTGACGCTGGTGTTTCTCATTTAGGCGGAATATTCTTTCAGTGGGAGGCGACGTTCCCGTCGACAGCGAGGCGCCCGTGGTGACTTCGTCAATCTCAAGACCCAACCGCCGGCTCAGTCTTTCGGAGGTGCTCATAGGGGTAGGGTGTGCGTGTGTGCGTTCATAGGGGTGAGTGTATGCGCGTGTTTGTGAGCGTCTGCGTTGTACTGTGTTTCTCAAAAAAAAAAAAAAGAATTCAAAAGATCAGCCTCTATGACTACAGCCATAGGGGTCAGTGGACAGTGGAACATCTTTGACCTTAGAATGTCGAGATAATGAATTCCGGTGTACGTTCTATACCTTTCTGAATAATATGGTTTCCATTTTGATCGCTCATGCATGATATGATTATCAAGCTCAATAACCTTTTCTGTCTTTTTCTCCAGGTCAGCCCACCTCTATTTCCTTCAGTGATGTGTATATGCTTATGCGTATACTTGAGTCAACAATCTTAAAAGAATTTATATTATATGAAACATGAAAAAAAAGAATTACATATTGCCTTTTGGATGCCTCACAATTCTATATCTGAAGGTTTAGTACATGCCCAAATAGTTCACCAGCCAACTCCCTGCATTGAGTGGAGCTCCCATGCTAAAAAAAATTGAACTAAAAATATACATGAAAGTCATGGCATCATAACGAAAATAAAATATAGAAGATGCGACGAATTGAAGAAAGAATTTGGTGTTCCCAATCTCAAGTGAGCAGCAACAGGGTCTCAGTAACGAATACCTTCTGGACTACATAGTTTCCAAAGACATGTCTTGCTTACATTTTGAACAAATAACATAATTAGACTTTTGATTACTATTTATTATACTTAATCTGTTCTTTTTTTAACACATGGTATTTGCTACTGTTTAGGACATGTTTGAGTTCGATTGGCTACGCCTTATCGTTGCTGTTGTGGGATTTTTTTCCTGGAGTCCTAACTCTGTTGAGCATTCATGATTTGTTCTCCAAACCATATACCGCGTTACTGCTCTCTAAGCCTGATACCAGGTTAATAGATCCTATAGTAGATGGCCATATAATGTTCAAGTTACGGGGTCTCCTTCTCAGTTAAGGATGCATACTCTCGAACATTGTTTTTTTGTTTTTACGGGGGTCTTATTTTTTCTCTCGCATTTTTAGGTATCCATTATCATCAGTGCGCTTTTCAGAATTCCCGATGTGATATTCGTGTGTGTTCCAGCAACTAGAGATGCTGCCAATTACTTCCTGGGTAAACTGCAGGAGTGTTTCAACTGAGACATCATCTTCTGGTAAGTTTGTTTTGCATTAATCGTTCAGTTGCTTGTAGTTGAAATTATTTGTATTTCTAAGATACAACCCTTTTGTTATATGCAAACTATTCTCTGGAGTTTGGAAGGAGTATCAATTTCTCTTTTTTTTTTCTTCCATCAGGTGAAAGAAAATGTGAAAACAGACCATCACATTGCTCATATGATACACTGGAGTGATGGGACAGCAAGCTCCATACTGTCAAATGCATTCAGATTAATGTGGGCGTTCTGTCAGTACAAATAAAGTGGTGCTAGGAGTTGGGTTCTGCGGGCGTCTGTACATATGTTCCCGGTACCAAATGTATAGATCAGGAAACCTGCTGACTCGTCCATATTGCCTTTTGAGGGGTGTTCCTTGGATGTATGCGAAATAGGAAATGGTACTTTGCCTGCCGGTGCAAAACCCATGTAAACCAGTGCTCTGTCTGTTGTACCACTTGTCCACTTGCTATGAAATTTGACAGCACTAGAGATGTGATTGTGAAAAATGCTTTATTTTTACGGTTTAGCTCAACTATGCTGAATTTTAGATCCCACGACACACTGCCATTTGGAACATGTTTCCCTAACTGTAGCACCTAGCAATTTGCACTGAATGATCTGCCTCGACATTTTCTTAGACGATGTATTAATAGTTGAACTGATATGTTCATAGTTGGTGTATTCTTAGGTATATCTTAACAATTGCAGAACCGCCACTCTTTTGAAAAGCCAGTGAAGACCTAAAACTGAAGATTGTGATGTTTTCACTTCTGTGTGATGTATGCTCAGTTCTGATTGATCTGACAGTTCCTTGAATTGAATGGACGAAAAGACCAACTTAATGTATCCACACTCTGCAGATGAAGTGGTGGTTCAGTCCATGATCATGATGTGCTCTTGAGCTCTAGTGATACAGATGAAGAATCGGCTTTGAGGGCGTGGTGTGCTGAGTTAATATGTTTTTGGTCATGCAGTCATGTACATGGAGAGGGCATTGCATACGACGGGTGAATTGTACCTTGTCGCAAGAAAGTTTCCTTTTGGTTGGTTGTACAGGGTTCTATACTAGCCTTTTCCTTAGTCCAGTTTGTAGATATATTTTTGTAAGTTGTACAGTTTGCAACGAATTTTGGCTTCTCAGGGGGTTCTGTGGTGGTAATCTCGGCAATCGACATAATCTTTGCTTCTCAAAGGGTTCGCACTGGTCATTGTTTTAACAGTGAATAATTTCACTTATTACCCTCTAGTTTAGTTATGCACCCCATCTAGTGAAAACTCATGTAGATTACCCATTTTATAAACTTTGGACCCTCCTTTTCTAATGCATTTTCGTTGGGCAAGATGTGAGGTGAAAACAAGTGCGAGGAATTCAAAAAAATGGTGAAGAGGAGACTACACATTATCCTCTATGATGCTCTCCAATCTTTACATATTTTGATGCGCTACATAGATCTAAAATACCAGGCTATTCTAACAAAACGTACAGAATGCCAAAATGGAATAAAACTATGTTCAAAATTTCATATATGGTATATTTGCGATTGTAATAATTGTCACAAATGCACAACTTTGGGGTAAAAAGTGCACTCTTGTTTTAAATAACAAGCATCTTAGAGCGTCATGTTGGCTCCTGGGTCACGTGGAGCCCAGTATTTTCAGTGAGTCGAAAATGAATTTCCTAAGTTTCAAAAATTCCCATTTTTCTCCATGGAGAAATAAGGAAGTCCTATACATAGAATAAAACTTTACTAAATAATACAATAATTTGTAGGCTCCACAAAAAGATAAACACGGGGTTTCAAAATGTTAAGATTTAATTGCTCTAGTAGGCTCTTTTACCCTTATCAACATCTACCTAGATACTATTTTACGACCCATGCCGGCTGGCCGGTTCTAAGGGGGTACAACATAGGCGTAGTAGTCGAACGAGTGAAGATCGCACAAGTATAGAAAGTAAATTAACACATGTTGTAGTCAAGAAACTCTTTATCAATCTATGTCAACTGGCAGTACGTACAATGTGTGTCCTCGCTTATATAGAAGGGAAGAGATAACACCCACCTATAACCTTAAACATGGGGATTGAATAGGACTAACGTGGACTTAGCCAGAATCACCGAAGTGGGCTGCTCCGGCCATGATGGCCCAGTTTGCCTACAATAGGGGAGTCGACGATGTTGGGTAGGATCGCCGCCAATCCCATGGGAGAGAACCGTGAACGTGGTGTCACCACAACACTCTCGGTGTAGTAGGCTAGATCCAACGGCAGGCACTCCTTGAGCTATGCGCCGCGGTGGTCCACCCTTGGCCTCCATCGTCGGTAGCACTCAGCGCTCTTAATAGCATCTCTAACAGCTGTCCTATATTAGGCATGGTGTCCAATAAACCTTTTTTAGACATCAGAGGGCAAAAGACACACTCCAACAGCTGCCATATCACGTGTCCTATTATAGGGCTGCTCTAAATTTTGCTCCTCTCTGCCCCATAGCCTAAATTTTGCTCCTCTCTGCCCCAAATGGCCGAGAGGGCCGCGCGCGCCCCATGCCCTTTCGCTTCATTTTCCCCGCGCGCGCACCAACCGCCATGTTGAAAACCCATTCTGCGCCCACGCCGCGCCCGCCCCGCCTCAATTCGGCCGCCGCCGGCCGCCCTCCACTGCGGAAAGTCTCTGCCGCCCCCTCCGCAACCTTTCCCCCGCCGCCAAATCGGCTGGGATGGCCTCGGACGCGCCGGCCGCCGCCGTGAATCGTGACCGAAGCTCCACCGCCGCCGGCCTCGATTCGGCCTTCTCCGTCGCCGCCGAGGGTCAGGGTTGACGGATCCGGAGCCTACTCGCCGACCTGCCGCGATCCCGCCGCCGCCTGCGGCTTGTCGAGCTGGTCGCGTGACCGAAGCTCCGCCGCCACGCTGCTTCGGACGCCGTCGAGCTCGGCTGCGTCGTCGACGTCCGTGGCCTCTCCTGGGTCTCCCCGTGGCGGCGATGTTGTTCCGTGTCCGCCGTGCCTCCACTCAGCCGCCGATGCCGCGGCCGCGACCACCTCCTGCCGCTCCGGCTAGTTCAAGGTGAGGTTCCATTTCAAAATTATTTTGTGCAACGAAGTGTCAAATTGAAGTGTCAAATAGAAATAGATTGTAATTTAGGTTGTGTATTTGTAGATGGTGTTGTTTGAATACACCACATCCGATGAGGAGTTCGATGCGCAAGAGGAGGAGGACATTGCTATGATCTTGACGGTGCATCGTAGGATGAACAAGAGGCCGAAGCATGGAGGTTCTCAAATGGGCCGAGAATACATTCGAAGGCAGCGGGAAGAAGCACATGCCAAGCTCATGGCCAACTATTTTGTTGATAGGCCGGTGTTTCCCGAGAGGTAATTTCGCCGCCGGTTTCGCATGAGTATTGATTTGTTCAAGCACATCGCCGAGAGTGTCAAGTTGCACGACAAATTTTTTGAGCACAAGAGGAATTGTACCGGAGATCTTGGGCATAGCACCTATCAAAAGGTGACTAGTGCATTGCGGCAAATGGCTTACGGCATTCCGGCAGATATGGTCGACGATCACTTGGCAATGAGTGAGAGTCAGAGCATCAAGTGTGTGAAGCGGTTTGCGGTGACGATGGTTGAGGTGTTTGGGCCCAAGTACTTGAGAGCACCCAATGCTCAAGACACGGCTCGGCTACTGAACAAGGCCCGTGACTTTCCAGGTATGCTCGGTTCCATTGATTGTATGCACTGGAGGTGGAAGAACTGTCCTGCAACGTGGCATGGACAGTTCAGAGGGCACAAGAAGGATTCCACCATTATTCTTAAAGCCGTGGCCGACCATGAGACTTGGATATGGCATGCATTCTTTGGCATGCCCGGTTCTTGCAACGATATCAATGTCCTCCAAAGGTCGCCTCTATTTGCCAAGTTAGCCAATGGAGAGTCAGCACCAGTGGAGTTCCAAGTCAACGACAAGACATACAAGATGGGCTACTACCTTACGGATGGGATTTATCCCAAGTGGGCGACATTTGTGAAGCCGGTGCAAGCCCCCGAATGTAAGAAGGAACTTGATTTTCATAATTATCAAGCGGCGGCTAGGAAAGATGTGGAGAGAGCATTTGGGATTTTACAAGCCAAATTTGCAATTGTGAGAGGACCGGCTAGGTTTTGGGATCAAGAGATCCTTTGGTATATCATGCATGCATGTGTGATCATGCATAACATGATCATAGAGAACGAGCGTGGCCAAATGTTGTCTACGGCACATATGAGTTGATGGGCCGGCCGGTTCGGCCGAGGCGAGGTGGAGATCGAGTTGCCCGCTTCGTTGACTCCTACCACAACATTCGAGACTCCGATGTGCATGAAGATCTTCAAAAAGGATCTTATTGAGTAGTGGTGGGCATGGAATGGAAGGCAAAAGATCAATGCCTTGTACTTGATCAAGGATCTCATTTGTGTGTTGCTTCATGAACAATTTGATAAACCATTTGATAAACTATTTGTATTGTGTTGTAATAAGTAAGTACTATTTAAGTTTTATTCGTTTGAATTTATTTTAGATTATTTATCATATTATTTGTATGATATGTATGTGCAAATGTGTAAAAAGATGGATGGAGGGGCGCGGTCGCGCTGCGGCAGCTGTTAGAGATGCTCTAGCATGGCTGCCGTCTCGGGCCGTTGTCTTCTTGGCGTCGACAGCGTGGCACCGCACGTTGCAGTCGACCAAGAGTGTCTTCCTTCGAACCAATTCCTTTTCACATGCCTCATCTGTCATCCCCTTTAGCCTCCCACGTGGCTTGCGACCACGAGGCCAGGCCTCCGACATCTGCATGGCGGCGATTCGGCGAACCAAATGTGTTGATGACAGCGACGACGTGGTATAAGAGCGGCAGCAGGCGGGATAATGAAATGAGAAGGAAAATGGATAGGAGAAGGAGAAAGTGAAATAAGATTTTAGTTGTATCACTTACAAGGATGGCCCGACACCAAAATCCGCCATGACACAGGTTGCCGGCTGTGTCCAGCACTCCACGCTGATTACTATGGACCGGAACCGTGGTGGGAATGCCAGACATTTTATTGGACCTATCCATCAACATTGCCGCTATTAGAGCACGGTTGGACACGATTTTCGTTTCTCGTCAACACAGAGATTAGTATAGTGGTTACGAGCGGAACGCAACATGGTCCATTAACATCCGGTAGCCGTTCGGCGGCCGCCAGCTTCTAGGTCGCCGCCTTATCTCATGTCCAGTAGTCAAGGCTGAAGACAGCTTTCAAAGGAAAAACAAAGGGAGAACGGCGTGTTGAGGTCGTGATGATACTGTTTTTTTTTTTTTTTGCGAAAGATTATACGATTTTTTTTTAATGACGATATGGAACTTGAGAAGGAAATATGAAAAGGACTTGGCAGTTTGGATTCGAAACAGGTTTACAGCGACGATGGTGTTGGATCCTTCTTTTGAACTTACAGAGAGTCCCTATCCTTCCCCAGACTACTCCATGTATGTATTTTAACGGTTATGGACTCTTATATTGTTCAGAGTCCAAGTCTAACAAGGACCGTAAGTTCCCCAAATCTAGTCCACAAGTCTAATTGTCGCGTGCGATGCGATCAGAACTTGCTCTGACAAACGAGTTTGCCCTACCATAAGTCGATTGCGGCAGTACGTCTTATCATCAGGGCGGCTATCCATGGGAGCGATCCACAGAGAAGATGAACCACGCGGCTGTGATCGGGAGAAGAATCCGTGGGCACAGGCCTTGGCGGTGTTCGTGATAATCCTGTACATCTTGTTCGGCGTCTTCGTTTCGTACAACACGGAGCGTCCCGAATATATACCCGACTTCTGGGTGAAGCTGCCCGCCGTCGAGGGGCTCGACCGGGCAAGTAGCGGCGCATCGCGCCCGCCGACGTTCAACATCACCCTCCGCGTCGACAACCGAGCCACAGAGCCATGGCACTTCACCGCCAAGACGAATGGGACTGGCCGCGTCGTTGTGGCGTACCAGGGCGTGCCGCTCGCCCACGCCGACCTCCCCGAGTTCACCGTGCCGGGAGAGATCATCAGCTCCGTGCCCATCGTCGCCACGAGCGAGGGGCTGGGGATGCCCGATGAGCTGTACGACCGCATGCAGATCCAACGCCGGCGAAAGGAGCGCGTGAAGCTGGCGGTGCATTTGACGCTGGATGGTGTGCTGCTGTGGTGCACGGCGATATTGCACGGGCGACCACAGGGGCCATTTGTCTGTCCAAAACTCTATGGTCCAACATTTTCCCGTACGGATCCCCGACAAAGCATGTACTACTATGCGTAAGTGTGTAACTTGCTTACTTTATATGAAACTTTAGATACTCGTCTGTTACGAGAAACGAGATGTTGAACCATGTGTCTGATCATACTCATAGTTTAAAAAACCGAGCCGGTAATTAAATCGTTGAGGCTATCGGTTCAGTTTTTCGCTATAGAGTCACCCTCAATTCTTCGCCAATGGATACCCAATGCTCAGCAATATCTGTCAACCGCGTGGTGTTTCGTGGTCAATGTGTGAATGCATGTTTGGTTGTGGGTTAGTTTGCAAGTAGCAATTTGTACCTCACAAATTCTATCTTTTATTTTGCGGGTAAATCAGTTTGGCTAAATCTTGACGAGATTTTATTAAGCCCCATGTGCATCCACAATGGTGTAGGTCATTTTAGGCCTCCTTTGATTTAAAAGAATTGTGTAGGATTTTAAATGATTTGGTTCTTTAGGATTTTCTTCTACAAATATGGTTTGATTCAAAGGCAATCCTTTGGAATTTCTACAAAGGATTCCTTTGATTCCCAAGGCCAGGAAAAGATGTGTCTTGGCTCTCGCGACTCGCCAGGCGACGGCGGGGCGCGGCATCCTCAGCGCCATTCCTCGCGCCGGCGGGTCGGCGACGCTGCTTCCCCTCGGGTGGGGCGGCTTGGCGGGTTCTTCGACGTCCTGGCGGACCTCGGAGATGAGGAAATCGATGGCGGCGAGAGCGAGGGGTCGCTCTCCCCCGTTTAGGTCCTTCGCGTACAGTCCTGGGTGACTTCTTCTCCGCGTCCAAGGGCTGGCCGGCGGCGCCCTCTCCTCCGCGCTCCTCATCCTCGCCTCTCATCGACTCCTCCTTGCCTTCGAAGGCCGCCGGTTCCGCCGTAGGGCAGGCGGAGGGCGACGAGCTCTCTCTCTCCATGCGCGACTTCCCGCCGTTGAGATCGGTGCTGTCCGCTCCTGGCATGTCCCCACCTCCGCCGCCTCTGCTGGGGGCAGCAGTCGTGCGTGTGGGGGAGGTGTACGTCGTCCTTGATTCCCCGCCGCCGCCGGCGGCGGCCGCCCCAGTTCTAGGGTTTCGAGCGGAGACGACGGGGGAGGGTGGATCTTCCCTTGTTGGGCCGCTGGCCGTTGATGGGCGGGAGTTGGGCCTCCGGCCCACCAACGTCTCTTCTCAACTCTCGCTCCAGGAGTCCTCGATCCGTGCAGTTTCACCTGGGCCCGCAGGCCCATCGCCAGCCCAAGGCCTTTTAGGTCAAATCCTCCTTTCTCAGCGCCTATTTATCCCTGGCGTTGGCTCCCTGCAGGAACCCTAGATCGAAACCTAGGGTTTGTTGCTCCCCCTCGCGACGTCCGCCGCAACCGCTCCAGAGCAAAACGCATCGCCTCCACGCCCTCCTCCAACGTCCCTCCCCTCCTCGTGCCCATGGAGTGTGGCCGTGGAGATGAGGACCGACGGGGGAAGCGCTCCTTCGACGACTTCGCCGGCGGTGGGAACCGCCGGGAGCTCCAGTCGCGGCTCGACCAGGAGTACGCCGAGCACCGCCGGCAGCAGCGCGACCGCGACAACTCTAACAGGCGTGAAGACCAGAGAGGGCGCGACGGAAGGCAAAACCTCTAACCCTGCGTCGTACCCACGGGGGCGTGAGTACGGCCGGGGAAGCAACAGAAACAGCAACAATTTCCGGCTCCCTCCTCCTCCTCCTCTTCCGAGCCAGGCGCCAGAGAGCTTGGCTATGGGGGCGCAGCTTCAGGGGAGCCAAAGGCGGCAGCCACCTCCAACATTACCTGCTTCAACTGTGGCCTGCTGGGACACATGCAGGTGACTGCACCGCCAAGCCCTTCTGTACCAAGTGCAAATCCTCGGGCCACCTGGCGGCCTCCTGTGTGGGAGTCAGGCACGAACCCTACTGGGCGGGTTTCGGGCGCAACGGGGTTGGTTTCATGTGCCTTGATGTTCCGGAGGAAGAGATCATTCAAGGCCCGGCGAATGCTGCCACTCTGTATGTGGATGAAGCGATTCTCACCGAACGCCAAATTGAGGAGGAGTTCAAAGAGTTGGTGCTCGAGAATTGGGACTGGCAAGTGAAGAAGATTAGCGAGTCAGACTTTGGGCTCGTGTTCCCGTCTAAGGAGAGCCTCGTGTGGCAGCCCGGGGTGGGGGCCTCAAACTGCCATTCTCAAAAGCTAGGGTGCTGGTCATGGAAGGGGCATTTGATGCCACGGCCGACGAAGTGCTGTAAGACATCTGGGTGAAGCTACACGGGGTCCTTGCCCAATACCGCCAAATCAACAGGCTCATGATCGGTACCAGGGCGGTGGGTCGCCTGTGGAGGTTGATTCTGAGACTCTGGCGGACGCAGAGAGGCCAATTCGGATGAAGTTTGGGTGCAAAGCCGGGGAACAAGTGGTGAAGTTCATCTGGCTATGTGTCAACGACTAGGCGCACAAGGTCCGGGTGGAGGTGGAAACTCCAAAGAAGGACACTCCGGCCTCTCCTCCTCCCACCACCGAAGAACAGCAAGGACAAGGACAAGCGTGCTGATCTAGAGGGAAGTTCTGATGAAGATACAAACAAGGAAAACTGGCGACACAGGGGCAGTAGAGAGAAGGAAAAGAGCACTTTGTCCCAACTTACCAAGGGGGGAGAGGCGGCGGAGGCCAGAAGACCGTCTCTGCTCAATGCACTCCACCTCAGCCTCAGGCGTCACCGCTCCAGAAGGCGATGTCGGCCCCCAGATCGACCAGTATGGCTCGTTCCTGTTCAGAGCCACCCAGATGCAGCAGAGCAAGGAAAAAGGGAAGACTGGGGAGACTCTAGCCTCTCAGCAGGCGGAGGTCTCGGCGGCGACCATCTCGCTGTCCGACCATCCCCCTGCGTCTCCATCAGCCACCTTGGACTCGGCCATTGCTCCATAGACAGCCGTTGTTATCTCAAAGAGTCCTCAGGTGGTTGAATCCTCCTCCATGGCTCGTGATCGCGAATGGCGCAGCAAAGCAAACGCAGACAGAGCTGCTAGGGTGCGCTCTCCGTCGCCTCCTGAATTCACGGACGAGTCGCCGCTGGCAGGTGGGAAGGCCTGCACGCCGGGGTCGCAGCTTAGTGGGTTGGTGATCCCCAGAGCTGGCGGCAACGGTGACCAGGGCCCCTCGTAGCGCGGCAATCGCTGTCCCGGCCACCTCCCAGAGGAAGAGCGCTCGCGGTGAAGGCCGCACAGAAGGCCCAGTTCTGGCGCGGGCGGTGCAGCGTACCAAGGAGAAGAACTTGCCGGACCAGACCAAGACAGGTACCGCCATCAGCGACTTTACAATTTTTTCCTCGCTTCCTGATTCGCATTTCTTAAAAGTTGCACAAGATAGTTGCGTTGTGTTTAATGATCTGGCGGGTCCTCCTGCCGAGGCTATCTCTATCTTCCGTGCCGCTGAAGTAGCCCAAGCTGAACTTGCATTAGCAAGAGAGAAAATCGCTGAAGAGGCAGAACTTGCAAAACAAAAGGCGGCGGTAGAGGCAGCAGGGGCTGTCACTACTCCTGCCAAGCCGGTGGAGTCCGACTCGGCAAAGAAAGGCAAAGACACCGCCATAGCAAGCCCTAGGTCGGGCCCGATAAAGCGAACTCGCCGCCGCGGGAAACAGAATGATCCTGCGGCCAGGAAGCCATACACCCGCCAAGCACGGGCTAGAGGAGGGGTTCCTTAATGCGGAGTCTTTTCCTGAACATTCGCGGGTTCGGCGTACCGGGGCGCCGAATTCTGCTAAAAGAGAATCTCCGGAAATACAAGATCGATGTAGTCTGCCTTCAGGAAACGATTAAACAGGACTTCACTGACCAGGAGCTTACAAGTCTAGAAGTGGGGGAAAATTTCTTTTGGAACTGGCTGCCCGCTAGAGGGCACTCGGGAGGCATTCTGATGGGGGTCAGAGACAGCCTTTTCGAGGTTGGAAACATGGACAGGGGTCTATACTTCCTTAGTTTTTCAGTGTTGCACAGACCCTCAAAAAGAATTTTCGAAATTATTGGGATTTACGGTCCAGCTGATCATGCTAACTCTGCGGTCTTCCTTGATGAAATATCGGCTAAGATTGCGCGGACGCAAATTCCTGTGTTAATGGGAGGAGATTTCAACCTCATTCGAAGGAGTGAGGACAAAAACAACGACCACATTAATTGCACTACACCACGACACTACATCCCCAACTGTAAAATCGGTAGGGAAAACGGCTTTCACCGACCGAAAGTCAGTCGGGGATCAGTATTGCCGACCGACCTTGTCGGTCACCGTAAGTCCAGTCGGGAAAACCCTTTGCCGACCGACAATATTTTGCCGACCGACTATTCGATGGCTATTGAAAAGCTTTCCCGACCGACGTTTTCTTTCCCGACCGACGTTTCTTTACCGACCGACATTTTGTGCCGACCGACACGTGGACGGTATTTTCTTTGCCGACCGACTTCTCGTCAGCCTTGACATGGAATTTTCCCGACCAACTGTTCGACTTTGTTTGTTTTGCCGACCAACAATCAGACGGTAATTTGTTCTACAGGATTAAATTTAATTTAGCATCAACCTTAATTATTAACAGGCAATAACATCCAACACAAGAATTAATTAAGTTGCAATAACGACAATGGACCGAACAATATATATGCTCACAAGTGCATTCCAACTTGAATTTAGCATCCACAAGTACACAACATTGTGGCCATTACACCAGATAGGTTTTACACAAAATGGCTCTCGCATGTCCAACGATTCATGATGCTCCATTACACCATCAAGATGATAACAGACAGTAGATAGTTTTACAAAACGATAGCTATAAAACACTAAATAGCCAGTTGTAAATCGCCAGCTTCAGTTTCCTGGTCCTCTTGAGTGTCTCTCCTACAAAGGGCAAGCAAGTACATTACATTCATGCATTCATACATCAGGAATATTCTTCAGTTTACATACGCAAGCAAGGATCACAACAGGTGCAGACTACAAAAAATGAGTTCATAGGTAATGCGTACTACAAAAAATGAGCTCGTCTCTTTTCTATGTATCTGTGCTGCCGCAGATATGTCAGATTGATTTTTAAATGCAGCAATATTGCATTCATCAGGACATGGACATAAGTACTTCAGGAATCTAAAAAAATGGGACAAAACAAGCAAGATACTGAGAAGTCCAAAGCCCAAATGGCCCCTGCACCTTGGAAAGAAACCCACTCCATTCCAGTAAAATCAAATTGTTTGTGTTATCAAATTATAAACCTCTTTTTTTTAGTCGAAGAATGTTTAGTTGCTCATGAATATGAAAGGTGCAAGAAGATGGCTGCTGCTGCTTTAGCATATAAAGGTGTCGAAGTAGCTTATCTTAAGGCTGCATACTACAAGTACCCTATTGCAAGCAAGGAACCAAATCTGTGCTACACTAGCTGACTAGCATGCAGTGTTGTTACAGAAAATAAATATTTTCCAAGTGGCTTATCTTAAGGCTGCATACTACAAGTACCCTATTGCAAGCAAGGAACCAAATCTGTGCTACACTAGCTGACTAGCATGCAGTGTTGTTACAGAAAATAAATATTTTCCTTGCCGAATTATAAATGGTTGTGTAGCTAGCCAAGAATTTCAACAGAAACATTTTACTGGATAAATATGATGAGTTTACTTGGATTCCTAGTTGCCATGAGCAATTATCTTCACACATCCGATTTGTGCTAGCATGTACTGTAGGAGTTTTTTGCATGGACCAATTGGTACTTATTCTGGATTTTCATGAAGAAGCAATAAAATACCTCTAGTTATACATACTTTATATCTATAGTTTTCCCTAAAGTGGAGACAAGTAGTGAGTGGACAAAATACCTCAGGGGCATCTCAGCGGCGGGATGAGGAAGATTTCCCGGGTCTGTAGGGCTTCATCTAGCAAAATGATCACGAGTCAATCATCATCTCACATACAATTAAAAAGTACAAGCTACGAGGACAGTACACATTTTTGGTGATTACCTTGGTGGATGGCCATGCAATGGACATTTTGACAGCATCACTGACATAGCATAAACCATCATATGGATAAGGCAGTATAGCATCCTTTTTTAGTGAAACATTGACAATAACCTCGTAAGTATCTGGTCCAAGGGGATCCCTTCCCACAATAGTGTCAGGATCAATTGAGATAATTGTTGCCTTCGCAACAGGAGTTTCAGGACCAGTCCATGCATAGAGTAGCACATCCATACCAAGCTGAAAATGATTATTTTAGAAACATGGAAACAACAGTCACGGTCATTCAACCTTGTAAATGAATCCTTTGCACTTAAGAACTTCGCAGGACAGTTTATATTGTTACTTGATCTATTCTAGACTATTCGTACCATTGATGTTGAACAGTACATATAATGGCCAATCTGAGTCAGATATGCTGATAGCCTGGCACATGATGTATAATTAATATGTATGTGCCAAGGCATGGGTAGCACTTTCTTCAGTAGCATCAGTTCCTGAGCATTTTAATCAGAGACTAAAAGTAGATACTATAGTATGGTGTTCTGTACCTACATCATAAACATATAACCTTGGTACTATCTAGTATGATAGGTGTTACTAGCATAAAAAATTGAGTGTACATACGGGATAAAAACTTTATACTACATGCCTCCAAGACTAACTACTTTATTGAATTGAGGTGTTGCTTGACGTATCAGCTAATTCATGATGGATCGGGGTGTTTTCACAAACAGATTTAGGTGTGTGGTGAGCAGTGCCATCTCATTGGCAACCGTTTATTTGAAAATTGAATATGAAAGTTTGAGGAGCTTACGAGGCTTTCATCTTGGTGGGTTGAGGAGCTTTTTGCAGGAGCAGTTGCATCTTGGGGGGTTGAGGAGCTTTTTGCAGGAGCAGTTGCAACAACTCTTCTCTGAATGAAGATCCCATCACCATCTTCTTCTTCGACATCATCTTGTTCAGCATCGTTATCTTCGTTGGTTTCAACTCTGGACATCTGCGGATAAACAGATTACTTATTACGCCAGCACAACACAAGGAAACAATAATGCAATGAATAAATTTGGAAAGAGTACATTACTTGTCGAGAATTAGAACCATGATGCGAGCTAGGAGCTTCCAGATTAGGCCCTCCATGTGTAGCTAACATCGATTGTTTCATTTGGTTAAGTTGTTCCTGCATCTGTCGCATCTGCTCCTCCATCATGTTCATACGATTTTCAGCCTGTCGACGTCCCTCCATTTCAACTAGAACCCTTGTGCTCACTTTACCACGTGTACCCGGTGTGCGCAGATCTTGAGGTGTTACACTTTGACCTAATACACGGACACAACCCCTGGGCTCCTTCATTCCACATACATGGGCAAATAGATCACCTTCCTCGATACTTTTTTCCTTCAGCTCAGGGTGATTTTCAGCTTTGTCTATGAGATCTTTCTGCAAAATGTATTGCATTTGCATGTTATGTAAATTCCATTTGTAGAATATCCAAGTATAGAAAAAAATACTTACAATTGTTGACGCTGCCTGCGGCACATAACCCCCTTCCTTGCGTGTATGTGTTTTGATATATACTTCATCTCTTCGAGGCATATGCCCAAGGTCCTCAGCCTACAACCATTTGACGTTTTATAGTTAGTCCTTGAAACATAATGGATATTAATGTCACTTGGGGTAATTATTTTAACCATTTCTTGGGCTACAATGGCATGACTCTTGCTTCCGGATGTATGAGGCACTGCATTGGCGCGATTCTTTTTGGCGATAGCACTGCGAGACTACAAGAGAAAGGAAATGTCATACATCTAAACCAATATCAAGCAACAAACATCAGTAGCCTAAAACTGAAGCCGAACAAGCAATAGCTATAGGAAGGATCAGGGAACAAGCCAAACATCAGACTGCCAGGGAACAAAGTCAAGCAAATTTACTAGTGATGCTAAAACAGCTAACTGAAATATAGCATCAGGGAACAAAGTCAAACAGAATCGTACATAAATATAGATATAGGAAGGATGACTTACTTCAAATAGCGGAGATCTCCAATGCTTAATAAGGGACTGCCAGTCAGTTATATTTATCACTCGACAAGGAATGGATAAATAACTTAATAGTACTAAGATAGGGATATGATCTTACTGTAAGTATGGTTCTATGTTCTCATAGTTGAATAAAACATATTGGTGGGCCTGCAACCAAGTTTTGTTATCTAGCATCACAATGCGCTTGCCAGCCAGCCCTCTACCAATGTTGCGGAAGAATGAAGGTGTATCATCATCCACACCTCCATCATTCCTAGCTATGTTCAACCCGCCATCTAAATAGCGTGAGCAAAAGGTCAAGCTCTCGTCAAACAAATATCCCTCTGCAATTGATCCTTCCACGTGACTTCTAGTGTGCACATGTCCCTTAAGCTTTCCTATATACCTATATTTACGCAAACTACACATAAGTTCAGTTATAAATAAATTGTTGTCCTAATACATAAATACTATCAAGAAGGCTCAAGAATACCTCTCTGTAGCCCACATGCTACGAAAATGCACAGGACCAGCTATCATTGCTTGGGCAGGAAGATGAACCATCAAATGCACCATAATATCGAAAAAAGATGGGAGAAATATAGCCTCAAGAAGGCTCAAGGTCTCAGCTATTTCAGCCCCTAATCTTTGCATGTCACTTATGCGAATAACCGGTGAGTACATTTGCTTGAAAAATCTACTCACACGAATCAGTACTGCACTTACTCGTTCTGGTAATGTTTGTCTCACAGCAAGTGGCATCAAGTCTTGCATAATGACATGGTTGTCATGGCTCTTTAACCCAGTTATCTTTCTCTCCTTGACATGCACATTGCGGCGTATGTCAGATGCATAACCATTAGGAAACATGGCACTTTTGATTACTTTGCAAAATGCCCTCTGCTGATTAGGTTCCATTGCATAAGGTGCCGGAGGAAAATAAACTTCTTCATCATTAATATCAATAGGTTGAAGGTCCTCTCTAATATTGAGGTCCTCAAGGTCATATCTAGAATTAATATTATCCTTGGTTTTTTCAGAGACAACCAACAATGTGTTAACTATGTTATCAAACACGTTTTTCTCTATGTGCATGATATCAAAGTTATGATGCAGTTTCAAACCCTGCCAATACGGTAGCTTAAAACATATAGACTGCCTTTTCCATATGATCAATGGATCCCCTTTCTTGCGTTTCTTAGTTCTAGACTTCTTTGTTTTAGGATCCTTCCCAAACTTGGTTTCAATATCTCTTGTCAACTCGGAGATTTGTCTACCGGAAAGTCTAACGGGTGCTTCCCCACGCTCTATGTTACCAAATGTGCGTGTATCATACCTCAAGTGGTGATCTGCACTTAAGAACCTACGATGTCCCATATAGCAAGTTTTGCTGCCATTTTTCAGCCTAACAGAATGTAAGTCAAAGTGGCATTCAGGGCACCCTCCTTCTCCAGAGGTAGCACACGCATGAACACATCCAAGACCTGGAAAATCTGCTATTACGCATATGATGGCAGCTTTCAAATAAAAAAAGTCCCCCTTTGAAGCATCATAGGTCCTAACACCATTAACAAACATATCTAGCATATCATCAACCAGGGGCTCAAAGTAGACATCAATATCACTACCAGGAGCATTTCGGCCTGGAATCAACAACGATAGGATGAAATTTGCCTGCTTCATAATCATCTCGGGTGGGAAGTTATATGGAATCAATAAAACTGGCCAAATACTATAGCTGAGATTCATTGATCTAAACGGATTAAAACCATCCGTAGCTAGTGCAAGTCTAATATTTCTGCTGTCTTTACCAAAATCTGGGTTTTTTTCATCAAAGTCTTTCCAAAGTTCAGAATCTGCAGGATGCCTAAGCAAACCGTCATCTATGCGCCCTTGAGCATGCCATCTTGTGAGACCCGCAGTTCTGGAGCACAGAAACAACCTTTGAAGCCTTCTTTTTATAGGGAAGTAGCGAAGAACCTTCTTCGGAACCTTGTGGATACGTTTCCCATCGGCACTCTTCCTTTCAGATTTCCATCGTGAAGAGTTACATTCTGGGCATGAATTGGCATCGGCGTTCTCCTTCCTAAACAGAATGCAGTCATTTTCACATGCATGGATATTAACATACCCAAGCCCTAGGCACTTGACTAGTTTTTTGGCTTCATTGAAGTTCTTGGGTATTTTAGACGTAGGGTAAGCATCATTGAGTAGATCTAACAGCAGATTAAAACTCTTATCAGACCACCCTCCGAGCAATTTGGTGTGAAGAAGTCTCACTAGGAAATGAAGTTTTGAGTAATTTGTACAGCCGGGATATAGCTTTGTCTAGAATCAGCTTCCAGCTTGCCAAGTGATTCTAACAAGAAATCATCCTGAGTTGAACCACAATCATCTTCTAGATCTCCCCCTTTATCTAAACCGGCGGCTAGGTCTCTTAGCAAGTCAGATATATCATCGCCCTCATCCCTATCGTTGCCCTCGTCAAGATCTGGAGGAATTGCGGAAGAAGAGTCGTCCTCTCCATGAAAGATCCACTGTTTATAGCCTTCTGTAAAACCCTCACATACTAGGTGCTCACGGACTTTAGATTCTTCTCTCCAGTATGAGTTCACACATTTTTTTACAGGGACATAAGATTTTGTTCTCAACCGATGATTTACTAAATGCATAGCCTAGAAATCTGGCAAGCCCTTGTAAGTACTCGTCTGTATGCCTACATGCAAGTGTACATATGCAGCGTGTTATATATGGTTCCAGCATGTACTAATTAACTTCTAAAAAAATTAAAACATGTCACATTATACCTAGGCGCATCCATCCTACTATATGCAGGATCCAAGACATATCCAGCGTGTTATGCAAGTGTACATATGCAGCGTGTTATATAAGGATTCCAGGCAGAAGAAAGAGGCTCTTCTTTCCCGGATCCAAGACATTGATAGAAACGCTGACTCCACGGGGCTAGATGATGACGAGTGGGCTCTTCGTTACTGTGGCACCCCGATCCAGATGATCGAGCCACCCCATATACCAGTCCCAGAAACACTGGATATATGACAACTTGATAAACAAAGGCATAACCAAATATATTCATATGGCCTCGAGTTCGGACAAATACAATATTCCAACACGGGGTGAGGCTCCAGCTCTTGCGCAACAGGCGCACACAACAGTATGTACATTATTTTTCTAACATCAAGCCTCTAGCGGAAGTCGTAGCGGAAACGTAGATAGTAGCGTGGCGACTGTCGTGGGTTTGTCACGTCAGGTGTCACGGATGACTTCGTAGGTGTGGGATTACGCGAGTCAAGCATCTCCGAGCTTGGGATCGCAGGAACAAAGATCAACACAGATTTACCCAGGTTCGGCCCCCTCAATGTGAGGTAAAAGACCTACTTCCTGCCTACCCTAGATTGGTATTGATATGATAATCGAGGTGTTACAATGGAGGCGATCCGATCTGGTACTCGCCGTATGAGCTAGGGTTTAGGGCTTGATAGCTTGACCCGCTCTAAGTCCTGCGAGTCCTCTTTATATACACAGAGGCTCGCTAGGTTACAAAAGGAAACTTCCCCATAAGGAATATCCACAGAGGCCTACTCGGAGACTACTTGGTCTTCACGTCCTCCGGGATATGTCTTCTAGATCTTTCCCCTTATGGCGGTTCAATATTGGGCTTGCTCCCAAGTGGGCCTTCGTGCGAGTAAGTCGCACTGGGCCGCGGGTTAATCCAGAAAGTATTCCCCCGACATTAGCCCCCAAGCGTGGCCTGAACTTCATAGTATTTCTTGATCTTGAATGTTTAGGCCGCGCTTTTCCTTGTTTCGCGACTTATAATTGTGCAGTTTGGCCTTGACTCGCACCTGGAAGATCATCTGACTTCGTGAGCTTCTTTGTTAGAGTATCCTGATAGCTTCAGAACTTGATGACGATCATCTTCAAATTTTTGATGATAATATGATGTAGCCCCCAAGGATTGAGAGGATGTATGTGGTAATCATCTCAATTCTTCTCAGAGAACTCTGAAGGTCATCACCTGTAACTTGATATCATGAATAAAACAATTGTTAAGATACAAGTAATTGTAATTGGTGTTGCCGTACTATAAGCAGTACATCGACCTCTAGTTAGGCCATCTGAATCCTTAAGTGGGCACTCGCGCGACTCAGTATTTCCTAGGAACATGTGTGTTCAGGGTCGAGAGCGGCCATGATAGGCAATCAAGCTCGATTGACGCCACACCCCAGTACTTTGGCCACATAATGCGAGTAGCAATCCAACTTAAGGTAAATTTGATAATTGCCAATAAATGGCTGTTTCAGGGTAACAAAGACCCCAAGAAACATAATGATATTGCCATGATAGGCTAAGCTATGATAAGCTTTGATTATGATGACACATAAGGTCGCGCCTAGGTGGCAACCGAGTGTTATACATAGGGTTGGATCGCGCGTAGGTGGCGATCCATGGTGATACATGGGGTCGGTCGCGCCTAGGTGGCGACCAGAGATGATACAAAGTTTACGGCCGCGCCTAGGTGGCAGCCGGTTTCTGATACAAGGGTCGATCGCGCCTGGGTGGCGATCAGATGTTGCATAGGTCGCGCCTAGGTGGCGACCAAAGTTGAAGTTCTAGCCCTGAGTGGCTGTGATGATACTCAGCTATAAAGCTGGAAAGGATGATGCTTGGCTCTGATTAGCCTTTTCTTATGTATAGTACGGTCGCAGGTGTGCGACGTTCCAAGGGCGAGGTGCCTCGAGACGATCCTCGAAATCATGGCGTTCGCTGCTTTCTTCCCTTACATCCAGCAGGTAGTACGACCCATTGTTTAGCTTCTTGCTGATGATGTAGGGTCCTTCCCATGGAGAGGACAGCTTATGCATTCCCTTGTGATCTTGTTTAAGTCGCAGTACTAGGTCGCCTTCTTGAAAGGTGCGGGTTTTGATGCGTCTGGCATGATAGCGTCGCAAGTCTTGTTGATATACGCTGACCTTGATGCTGCCAAGTCTCTAACCTCTTCTAATGTGTCCACCGAGTCTTGCCGAGCTATCTCATTATCTGTCTCGATGTAAGCCGCAACTCTTGGTGAATCATGTATGATATCGCTGGGCATGACTGCTTCTGCTCCATAGACCATGAAATATGGTGTAAATCCTGTGGATCTGTTAGGGGTTGTTCTTAAGCTCCACAGTACTGCTGGCAGTTCTTCCACCCAACATCCTGGAGATGCTTCGACCTTTTCAATAAGGCGCGGCTTAATTCCATGGAGAATTTCCTGGTTAGCTCGCTCAGCTTGTCCATTGCTCTGCGGGTGTGCTACTGACGTGAGGTCCAATCTTATCCCATTGTCTGCGCAAAATATCTGTGTAGCCCCTTCAGAGGTGTTGCTCCCATTGTCTGTAATGATACTATGGGGGTACCGAAGCGGAATATGACCTTCTTCAAGAACTTGACTGCTGTTTCAGCCTCGCAATCTCCCACAGGTTCTGCTTCTATCCACTTTGTGAATTTGTCCACCATGACTAAGAGGTGAGTTTTTCCGTTTGAAGACCGTCTGAAGGCCCTACCATGTCAAAACCCCATACGGCAAAAGGCCATGTGATGGGTATTGTGCGAAGTGCTTGGCTGGCATATGATCTTGCCTAGCGTATCTTTGACATCCATCGCACACTCTGACAATTTGCTCTGCATCTGCTAATGCTGTTAACCAGAAGAATCCATGTCGGAACGCCTTTGCCACCAAAGATCTTGACGAAGCATGATGGCCACAATCGCCTGAATGAATTTCGTGCAAGATTTTTCGTCCCTCTTCTGGTGAGACACATCTTTGGAATGCTCCTGACACGCTGCGCTTGTATAATTCGTTGTTGATGATTGTATAGGCCTTTGATCGTCGTATGATTTTGCGCGCCTCAATTTCATCGTCGGCAGCACTCCGCGACTTAAATATGCCATGTATGGCTCTGTCCATCCTGGCTGTTCATGCAGGGCTGCGACTAAAGTTGAATCATCCTCTGGCTCTGCAATGTCAATCTCTGCTGGAGGTTTGACTGATGGATTGTGCAGTTCATCCAGGAAAACATTGGGTGGGACTGACTGTCTGTTGGATCCAAGCCGAGACAGGGCATCGCAGCTTCATTTTGTCTCCGATCAATATGTTCAACTTGGTATCCAGTGAAATGTCCAGCAATTCTGTCCACCTCTCTTCTATATGCAGCCATGTTCGCATCCTTGCTGTCCCACGTTCCAGAGACCTGCTGTGCCACCAAGTCTGAATCGCCAAAACAGCGTATGCGACTGATGTTCATCTCCTTTGCTATACGTAGACCATGAAGCAGTGCCTCGTACTCCGCCACGTTATTTGTGCAGTTGAAGTGTATCTGTAACACATACCGCAGCTTGTCTCCCTTGGGAGATGTTAGAACAACTCCAGCCCCCGAGCCTTGCAACTGTCTTGACCCATCAAAATGCATGGTCCAGTATTTGGTTTCTGCCATGCTAGGAGCGACTTGGATTTCTGTCCAATCGTTAATAAAATCTGCAAGGGCTTGCGACTTAATTGATGTGCGCGGCTCGTAGCTGATGTGATGTGGTCCCAACTCGATCGCCCACTTAGCGACTCTTCCAGTAGCTTCTCGATTACGAATGATATCTGCCAATGGTGCTGAACTAACCACAGTTATTGGATGCTCTTGGAAGTAGTGCTTCAGCTTGCGACTCGCCATGAACACTCCAAACACCAACTTCTGCCACTGTGGGTAACGCTGTTTGGAAGCTGTGAGGACTTCGCTCACGTATATACTGGTCTCTGGACAGGGTATTCCTTTCCGTTTCTTGTCTCTCCACAACCATGACAGCTCACAGCGCGGGAATTTGCCGCTATGTATAGTAGCATTGGCTCTTTATCTTTGGAGCCGCCAGAACTGGAGCATTTGTCAATTGATGTTTCAAGGCTGTCAGAGCTTCGTCGGCCTCTGCGTCCCAAACGAAGGTGTCTGATTTTTTCAACAGTCTGTACAAAGGTAGTGCTTTCTCTCCCAATCTTGATATAAAGCGACTCAAAGCTGCTACGCAACCAGTAAGTCGCTGCACATCTTTTATCTTTTCTGGCTTTTGGAGATCCATCACGGCCTTTATCTTGTCAGGATTGGCCTCAATGCCTCTTTCTGATACTATGAATCCCAATAGCTTTCCTGCTGGTACTCCAAAGACGCACTTTGTGGGGTTGAGCTTCATGTTGTATTTTCTGAGATTTGTGAATGTCTCTGCCAGATCACAATAAGATCCTGGCTAACTTGCGACTTAACCACAATATCATCCACGTAGGCGTGAACGTTGCGACCTATTTGCTCATGTAGCAATTCTGAATGCATCTTTGGTAAGTCGCACCTGCGTTCTTCAACCCAAAGGGCATGCTGACATAACAAAAAGCTCCGAAGGGTGTGATGAAGGACGTCTTTTCTTGGTCCTCCCTCTTCATCTTGATTTGATGGTAGCCTGAATAGGCGTCCAAAAAGCATAACAGCTCGCACCCAGCAGTTGAATCAATTACTTGGTCGATTCGCGGCAAAGCAAATGGATCCTTTGGACAAGCTTTGTTAAGACTGGTGTAATCAACGCACATTCGCCACGTACCGTTCTTTTTCATAACCAATACTGGGTTTGCCACCCATTCCGGATGGTATACCTCGTGATGAATCCTGCAGCCAGCAAGCGAGCTATTTCCTCTCCTATTGCCTTTCTCCTGTCATCGTGGAAACGCCGTAGTGGCTGCTTCACTGGTTTAGCCGCAGGGTTCACTTTGAGGCTATGTTCTGCTAATTCTCTTGGTACCCCTGGCATATCTGACGGCTTCCATGCGAAGATGTCCTTATTTTCCTGGAGAAAAGCGACGAGGGCCTTCTCCTGCTCTTCTTCCATGTGTGCTCCAATGCTGGTTTGCTTGGATGAGTCGCCAGGAACAAGATTTATCTGCTTAGTGTCCTGGGCCGCTTTGAATTTCATTGGTGGCTCGGCAGATGGCGTGGTAACCACACTCATGTCGTTTGGGTCCACCTGCGACTTATAACCTTTTAGCTCTTCCGCGGCACAGGCGGATTCTGCGAAGGCCGCATCTCCCTTTTCACATTCTATCGCTTTTTCTCTATCTCCGTACACTGTGATGACCCCTTTTGGTCCTGGTATCTTCAACTGTAGGTACACGTAGCATGGCCTGGCCATAAACTTAGCAAAGGCCGTTCTTCCAAACAAGGCGTGATATGGGCTTTGGAATTTTACCACTTCGAAGCTTAGGAATTCGCTTCTAAAGTTCTCTTCTGTCCAAAAGTTACCCCTAGGGTTATTTTCCCCACTGGCCGTGCGGACCTTCCTGGGACAATGCCGTGAAATACTGTTGACGTGGGCTGCAGGCTGGAATCCTTGAGTCCTAGACGCTGGAACGTATCGTAGTACAAGATATTAATGCTGCTTCCTCCATCCATAAGCACTTTGGTCAGCTTGTATCCTGCAACGTACGGTGCCACAACCAGCGCCAACTTGCCAGGTTCCCGTACTTGTGGCGGGTGATCGTCGCGACTCCAGGTTAGCGTATTCTGACCACCTTAACCAATTGGGTGTTGCTGGTATCACGGCGTTCACCTGCTGACTTCTGCGGCTCAATTTCTCTTCCCTTTTGGAGGTATCGATAACTATTGTGTGATACTGCCCCGTTGCCTGGGGTTACTCGCGCCGTGCTGCCCAATATTTGTGTTATGAGCCGCACTAGGGTTTCCTTCATGGAATTCCCCCCGTTGTGTTGGCTCTCTTCTTTCCACTTCTTGTAATAGTGGCATTGCGCCTTGGTATGGTCCGCTGGCCGTCCATCACCTGTCGCATGAAGGTCGCATGGCCGGTTGAAAACTTCTTGCATATTGATTGGACGGGAGCCGTATCCTCGACCCCTTCCACGCTGGCCTCTGAATCCTCCACGCGCATTGGCGACGAGCCCTGAGTGACCATCTTCTTTTGCGTTTGTTTTGATTCGCGTTGTTGTGGCTGTTTGCTGCTGCTGGGGCTTGTTGGAGTTTTTCTTTCCTTTGCAGCAACCTCCTCTTCTTCTCCGTCTGACGCGTCTCTGGTTTTATCTGAGCTGGCATATTTGTTAGCCGCAGCCATCACCTCGCTGAGGCTCTTGACTTTATCCTTCATGCGACCCAGCTTATGAATCAGCGGCTCAAACTTGCAGTTTTTCTCCATCACCAGGACGGCTGAGCTTGGTGGTATATTATCTGAGGAGTGTATTATTTCTGCCACCCTTTTCATCCAATGGCGACTTGACTCGCCTTCCTTCTGGACACAACGCTCTAGATCTTCTATATTGCAGAGTCGTTTGCAAGTTCCTTGGAAGTTCTTAACGAAGGCATCCTTCAGTTCCTCCCAAGTATTTATAGAGTTGGGAGGCAAATTTTGCAGCCATATGTGCGCTGCACCTTCTAGCATCATGTTGAGGTACCTTGCACATATTTCCTCTGAGGCGTTAATGCTCATCCCCATCTCGTAATTGTTCAGCCAGTGGTTGGATCCATGCTGGCGTGTAGTTTGCCACCTTGCGTGGCCCTTTGAAATCTTCAGGAAAAGGTTCCGATCTGATCCTTTCAGTGAAACACGCCGGTCCCTTGAGTCGCGAGGACAGGGCTGTGGGCGCGCCTGCGGGGTTATCTGCGGGCCGCGTTTGCACCATGGCATTTCGCCTGCGCTTCTGCGACTTGCTCCTGCTGCCTCTGTGCGACTCCTGATACGTTCTCTGGTGGCCTGCTTTGGACGCTTCTTTCTGCTGCAATCCTGTGATTGGCTGGTACGAGGGGCAGCTGTGCTTCGGCTTCCGCCCTATTGGCTTGTTGCAGGACTGCCGTACTTAGCATCTGAATCGCGCGCCGCGCCTCAGCATTGACCGGGTCATCGCCTGTTGGTACCATCTGAGTCAAGATATTAGCCGCAGCATACATATTATCGACAGGGTTCTGGTAATGGCCCTGCGGGGTGTGAAACCTCCTTGGTTGTTGCTGGGTCTCTTGATTTGTGGTACCCTTCCTTCCGCAGTCGTCTGGATTCCCGTTCCCGCGGCTGGAGTGAGCGGGATTTCCACTGTTGGTTGAGTCGCGCGCAGTTGTGTTTGCGGGTCAACCTGTCGTTGAGTCGCAGCCAGCGCGGCTACTCTCTGCCGCTCCTGTTGGATTCCTTGGTTTATCTGATCGAGCCTGCGGCGCTCTTCTTCCATCCTTCGAACCTCATACAGGAGCTCGGCCCTGGCGGCCTCAATTTCTGTTGCACGGAGGGCGGCGTTCGTGGCTGACACGGGGACAAGAAGTGGGTTGCTTGGGGGTGCCGATGCCTCGGTTTCTCCAGCAGTTCCTGATGCGCCTGCTCCTCCGGCCATGTAAACCGCGACTTGCGCCTCTCTGATCTGGTGATAATGTGATTTCTGGTGGGTAACCCCAGCAACTTTCTTCAAAGGCAGGTATGATGGACCCAAACTCTTGCGAGTCCATGCTTTCCACGGATTCTTCCCCATCATCGGCGACTTCTTCTACTGAATCGCCTTCTTGGACCGATCTAACGGACCTGCCACCGATGAAGCCGACGAAGACGTTGATGGATCCGAACGGGATGACGTGGCCGGTCTCCAAGTAATCTGCTTCCGGCCCCCAGCTTGAATCGTCGATGAGGGGTGTGCCATTGACCGTGATGATACGGCCAACAACAAGATCTTCAGCTCCCTTCATGGATCCTGCGCGGAACGTGACGCTCTTGACCGCAGGCCCCACGGTGGGCGCCAACTGTCGTGGGTTTGTCACGTCAGGTGTCATAGATGACTTCGTAGGTGTGGGATTACGCGAGTCAAGCATCTCCGAGCTTGGGATCGCAGGAACAAAGATCAACACAGATTTACCCAGGTTCGGCCCCCTCAATGTGAGGTAAAAGACCTACTTCCTGCCTACCCTAGATTGGTATTGATATGATAATCGAGGTGTTACAATGGAGGCGATCCGATCTGGTACTCGCCGTATGAGCTAGGGTTTAGGGCTTGATAGCTTGACCCGCTCTAAGTCCTGCGAGTCCTCTTTATATACACAGAGGCTCGCTAGGTTACAAAGGAAACTTCCCCCATAAGGAATATCCACAGAGGCCTACTCGGAGACTACTTGGTCTTCACGTCCTCCGGGATATGTCTTCTAGATCTTTCCCCTTATGGCGGTTCAATATTGGGCTTGCTCCCAAGTGGGCCTTCGTCCGTGCGAGTAAGTCGCACTGGGCCGCGGGTTAATCCAGAAAGTATTCCCCGACAGCGACAGCGGGCTTTATTCCACAGGGTTCTGCCTGGAATACGGTTCCTAGTTCTCGTACAGCGGGTACTCGGCGACGGGTGCAGCAGGGTCTGGCCACATGAAAGCCAGGTGAGTACATGGAATGTACTCGCAAGACATTAGCCCAAAAACAAACAAGGTCTACCTATATGGCATGGCATAAGTTCAGAAGGTAGCATGGCATCAGTTTGGGTTTAGAAGTGCGAGTCCAAGCTAAACGGTTGGACCTAACTTACCTACTTACCTTTGTAGGGAAGTGTCGTGGTTGCTGGAATGAGATCACGTTTCTCATCCAACAACATCTAGGCTTTCAAGCCTCTAGCCAACTCTGGCTTAATTCTAGCCAACTATGGCTTTTACTCTAGCCAACTCTGGCTGTCATTCCAGCCAACTCTGGCTTTAGGGTTGGGTTTCACATTCGTTAATTCTCCATATTCGACAGGACTGACTCATAGCGTGACTTGACCCAAACAACGTCCCATAACCCAGGGACAAGGCTAGACATCCAGATTTACACTCTCGAGAGGTTGCAACTTTTATCCACACGCTGAAGTCTAGGCTTGTACCGCCGGTACCGAAGTACTAGAACCGACCATGGCGGACAGCACAAACCCATACTTCCACAGTCGTTTACTCTACCAAGACACTCCCTGTATAGCCACCGACATAACTCTATGCCTTATGCAGAAGTGAATCCGGCACGTCCCCAACCCATGAGCGACGCCTAGCTCCGGAACCTTCGCAAGACTAGCCCCGACCAACTATGGTAACCGACTAGACTTGCCAAAGAGGTGGCATCAAAGGAGGCTGATAAAATACCCGGCCATGGTCCGCCCACACAGACGACGCATGGTTGTGCTGGTTGTGTTTGGTGAGTGGCACTATGTGACTCAATCTAGTCGAGGGAGGTGATTATCTTCTTAGTCATTTTGTTTGATTACAGACATCAACATTAACAAAGTAACACAAGGTAACCACATGATAATATCAGTAGTAAATAAGCATATCCGCCTGCATGTACCAAAGTCCAAGCATAGCAAAATAAAACGTCAACCGGAAGACTACGGCGGCGAACCCGCCGACCAGCGCCTTCTCGTTCGACAAAAATAAAAGAAACGTCAACCGGATGACTGTGGCAGCGATTCCGCTGGCAAGCGCCTTCTCGTTTGACAAAATAAAAGAGACGTCAACCGGATGACTGTGGCAGCGATTCCGCTGGCAAGCGCCTTCTCGTTTGACAAAATAAAAGAAACGTCAACCGGATGACTGTGGCAGTGATTCCGCTGGCAAGCGCCATCTCGTTCGACAAAATAAAAGAAACGTCAACCGGATGACTGTGGCAGCGATTCCGTTGGCAAGCGCCATCTCGTTCGACAAAATAAAAGAAACGTCAACCGGATGACTGTGGCAGCGATTCCGTTGGCAAGCGCCATCTCGTTCGACAGAATAAAAGAAACGTCAGCCGGATGACTGTGGCAGCGATTCCGCTGGCAAGCGCCTTCTCGTTTGACAAAATAAAAGAGACGTCAACCGGATGACTGTGGCAGCGATTCCGCTGGCAAGCGCCTTCTCGTTTGACAAAATAAAAGAAACGTCAACCGGATGACTGTGGCATCGATTCCGCTGGCAAGCGCCATCTCGTTCGACAAAATAAAAGAAACGTCAACCGGATGACTGTGACAGCGATTCCGCTGGCAAGCGCCATCTCGTTCGACAAAATAAAAGAAACGTCAACCGGATTAATGTGGCAGCGATTCCGCTGGCAAGCGCCATCTCGTTCGACAGAATAAAAGAAACGTCAACCAGATGACTGTGGCAGCGATTCCGCTGGCAAGCGCCATCTCGTTCGACAAAATAAAAGAGTGTTGCGATGATCCACAGATATAGATATATAAGTGCGGCAATATTAAAATGCAACATGGCATATGATATGCGACAACATTCAATTTTAAACAAGCAAGCAATTTTCTAAAGTTCGACCAAGCTTGAGATTAGGTTAATGGCTTGCCTTCAGCAGAGGGGTAGGGTTCGGGTTCGACTTCAACTTCGTTGGAGAAGTTTGAATCTATTTAAAGAATGAAATTGCATTAAAAACCCTTCCTACGGCATCGAATAAATGATCAAGCAAATGAACTCCAAATGAAATTCTTTTTATGTCATAAGACAGACATTTTGAAAACAAAGCCATCAAAAAGAGATTCATATTTTTTGGATAATTTTTGAGAGAGATATGGACTTTTAAAGTTCTGCCTTTTAATTAAACAGAAAATGGAAAACCTTTAAGTTTAAAAATCTGATAGTGGGTCCCACAGGGTACTGTGCTCGAATCGTTATTCTCTGGAAAATAGAAAAACGACACTGTTCACCGCCGGCGAACTCACAGGCGAGGTTTCCCGGCGGCTAGGGGGCAGGGGAGGCGAGGGAGAGGGTGCTGGGCGGCTCGGGGAGGCTTGGCGAAGCTCGTCGGCGTACTTGTCGATGCTGGGGAGGTCGGGGAAGCGCAGAGCGTCGTCGACAGCGGCTCCAGCGATCTGTCGATGATGGTTGCGGCGACTCCGGCCACCTTCTACTCCGGCGAGGGCTGCTGGAGGCTTGCCATGATCTAAGGGGCTGTGGGTGGGAGGAATCGACCAGGGAAGCCTCTACGGTGGAGAATTCAAACGGAGCCCGTGTGGCTCGGGCGAGGTCGATTCTGGCGATGGGGTGCTCTACTGGATGCGAGACTCGAGGGGAGGGCGACTGGAGTGAGAGGGAGGTGGTGTGGTGGTTTGCGGTGGCCGGGGTAGCCTACTTATAGCGAATCGGAGAGGATGCCGATAATTGGCGCACGGTGGTGGGATGCACTGCTCGCCGTGGCTGTGTTGGGCGGTGCGTCGCGGCGCTGGTGGCCTCTGTGTGCGTCCTCGGGCATTTACGAGCTCACAGGGGGAAGGAGCAGGCACGGGAAGGCAGGGGAGGGGGGACGGCATGGCGGCGTTGACACCTGGCGGCGACAGTGGCGTGCGGCGCGTCGCCGCGTGCTTGGAAGGTTGCGGCGGGGGCGTTGCCGGCGTCGGGGAGGAGGTGGAGTGGCCTGGGGGAGGTGGAGGTGGCCGGGGAGGGTCAGGGGAGCGGCTGGGGGGGCCGTGGCGTCGCCGGCGAACACCTGGCGCGCCACTGGCGTGGTGATGCAAGCGGTGACCAGGGCCAAGGGCATGCCGACGATGGCATTGGGCCATATCTCGCGAACCACTGAACCAAATCAAGTGGGGTTTGTTTTGTTGTGCGCCAAATTGAAAATGCAGCAACTTTCCTGACTAGTGTTTCCCCAAATTCGAAAGTTGGTCTATGAGAAATTTTGGAAAAACACTTCTGGTCAAAAGGGGGAAAGTAGTTTTGGTGAAGCAAATGAAATGTAAAAGGGTTCAAATAATTCCCTGAGGTGTGTGCACTCCTAGGGGTTGTGTCTAGGGTCTTGGATCACCAGGGAGAAAAGGTTTGCTTTCTACTTTGAAAATAAAGAAGGAAATAGGCAGAAACTAAAGTGGGGAATTACTTCATAATTTTGTAAACAAGGTACCAAATGTTTTTGCATATTTGGGCTATATATTGCCCAGGGGTCATCCCCTAATTTTTGCAGAATTTTAGGAAAGATATTTAGGGTACTTCATGTGTAAAGTCACAATAAAGGAATTTTGGTAATTAAAATAAAGGAAAATATAGAAATAACATTTTTGGGTGAAATGAGCCAGCAACATGTTTACCAAGTGGGAGAGAATTCAAAACATAAGATCCCAAACTTGGACAAGGTTTCGTAAATGCTCGAGAATTTTTAAAAGGGCAACAAAATCAAGGGATAATTAAATCCCAAATTTCAAGAATAAATTTTTAAAGAAATTTTTGAAAGGCCAAATTTCAGGATGTTACAGACCTTCCCCCCTTAAGATGAATCTCGTCCTCGAGATTCCTGTTGCTCGCTGAATAGATACGGGTATTCTGTCCTTAGCAAATCCTCTCGTTCCCATGTAGCTTCACCCTCCGTGTGCTTGTCCCATTATACCTTGTAGAACTTTGTGACCCTGCTGCGAGTGCGGCGTTCTGACTCATCCAAGATTCTGACGGGGTGTTCCTCGTAAGTCAGTTCGCTGCTCAACTTCAAATCCTTGAAATCAGCCTGCTTGGTTGGCGGTGAGATACACTTCCGTAGCTGAGATACGTGGAAAACATCATGTACCCCATCTAGTTCCTCTGGCAGTTCCAGCTGGTAGGCTACTGTCCCTTTCCTGGCTAGGATCTTGAAGGGTCCAATGAATTTTGGGGCCAGCTTCTCTTTCATGTGGAATCTTTGCAGGCCCTTGAGGGGTGTCACACGAAGATAGACATAGTCATTTTCTTCGAACTGGATTTCACGGTGTCTGCGGTCGTAATAACTTTCTGGCGGGACTGCGCGCCTTGAGTCGGTCTCGAATAAGACGTACTTGCTTTTCTGCCTCCAACAAATCATCGGGCCTAAAGATCTTGCGGTCTCCAACTTCGGACCAGTTGAGTGGGGTTCGGCATTTCCTACCATACAGTGCTTCAAAGGGTGACATTTTTAGGCTGCCTTGGTAGCTGTTGTTGTATGAGAACTCTGCATACGGTAAGCTATCTTCCCAACCTGCTCCGTAGGCGAGCACACACGAGTGGAGCATGTCTTCTAATATTTGATTGACTCGCTCGGTTTGACCGTCTGTCTGGGGGTGATAGGCGGTGCTGAAGGATAACTTTGTCCCCATGGCATGATGCAGGCTCGTCCAAAATTTGGAGGTAAATTGGGTACCTCTATCCGACACAATGGTCTTCGGGACTCCATGGAGTTTGACAATCCTGTTTACATAGAGTTGTGCCAGCTGGTCCGAGCGGTATGTTGTCTTGACGGGGATAAAGTGAGATACCTTCGTCAAACGGTCGACAATGACCCAGATAGAATCATTCCCTCGGCTGGATTTGGGAAGTCCGACAATGAAATCCAAACTTATGTTGTCCCATTTCCACTCAGGTATCTTAAGGGGTTGGAGGTACCCAGCGGGTTTTTGATGCTCGGCCTTTACCAGGTTGCATACGTTGCAGCATGCGACATAGTAGGCGATATCCTTTTTCATACCGGACCACCAGAATGTTTGTTTCAAGTCTTGGTACATCTTGGTGCTTCCCGGGTGAATGGAATAGGCAGACTCGTGGGCTTCCCTGAGGATCTGCTGTATTAGCGTGGCGTTGTAGGGCACACAAAGGCGGTTACCATAGCGGAGTACTCCTTGGCTGTCCAGGGAAAATTCCTTGGCCTGGCCCAGCGGTATCTTGGCCTTGATCTTGCTTAGGCCGGGGTCGTTGGCCTGCTCGGTCCTTATCTCTTCCTCCAGGTCTGGTTTCACCTCCAAGGTGCTTAGGTAGGCCTTACTTCCCACACACAAGTTTAGTTTTGCGAACTCCTTCTCTAAGCTTGGTCGCACCTTTGGGGGCTTCCTGCTTAGGGCATCTGCTACCACGTTGGCCTTCCCTGGATGGTAATGAATTCCGAGGTCGTAGTCCTTGATCACTTCTAGCCATCTCCTTTGCCTTAGGTTGAGGTCAGGCTGGGTGAAGATGTACTTCAAGCTTTTGTGATCAGTGTAGATCTCGCATCTCCGACCAATAAGGTGATGTCGCCAAGTCTTCAGGGCGAGAATGACGGCAGCTAACTCCAAGTCATGGGTGGGGTAGTTGAGCTCGTGGGTCTTGAGTTGCCTTGACACATACGCGATGACCTTTCCTTCTTGCATGAGTACGGCCCCTAGTCCATTTCTGCATGCATCACAGTATACGGTAAAATCCTTGGCATCATCAGGCAACACCAGAATTGGGGTTGTGGTTAGCCGGGTCTTCAACTCGATGAAGCTTTCTTCACACTCGTCTGTCCAGGCATACTTGCGGTTCTTCTTTAACAACTCCGTCATAGGCTTGGCTATCTTGGAAAAGTTCTCAATGAATCTGCGGTAGTAACCAGCCAATCCTAGGAAGCTCCTGATTTCTGACACATTGGTGGGTGTTTTCCAGTTTAACACATCGGAGATTTTGTTGGGGTTTACGGCCACACCGGCTCCAGACAATACATGTCCTAGGAATTCCACTTCCTTTAACCAGAACTGGCACTTGCTGTACTTGGCATAAAGTTGTTGTTCCCGTAGTCTTCCGAGAACCAACCT
Source organism: Poa pratensis (assembly GCA_947311845.1). NCBI lineage: Eukaryota > Viridiplantae > Streptophyta > Magnoliopsida > Poales > Poaceae > Poa > Poa pratensis. The sequence goes on along the minus strand of CAMZMU010000058.1, from coordinate 31,254,593 downwards.
GAGGTGCTCGGCGTGCTCCTCCTCATTCTTGGAGTAGATGAGGATGTCGTCGATGAACACCACAACAAACTTGTCGAGGTACTCCATGAATACCTTGTTCATCATGCCCATGAAGTAGGCCGGTGCATTTGTTAGGCCGAAGGACATAACGGTACACTCATACAATCCATATCTGGTGGTGAAAGCGGTCTTGGGAATATCACTCTCTCGAATCTTCAGCTGGTAATAACCCGTGCGGAGATCAATCTTGGAGAATACTCGGGCACCACGGAGTTGGTCAAATAGATCATTGATCCTTGGGAGTGGGTACTTGTTCTTGATGGTGACATCATTGAGTGCACGATAGTCGATACATAATCGGAGTGTACCGTCGCTCTTCTTTGCAAACAAAACTGGTGATCCCCAGGGTGAAATGCTCGGGCGAATGAACTTCTTCCGAATTAACTCGTCAAGCTATTTCTTCAATTCCACTAGCTCGGGACTTGTCATACGGTAATGTTTCTTGAATATTGGGTTTGTTCCCGGTACCACTTCAATGGCAAACTCAATATCACGGTCAGGGGGCATTCCGGGTAGTTCATCTAGAAAGACATCCGGGTATTCACTGACCACATACACTTCCCCTATCTCCGGGGCTTGAGCAAGAAACATCTTTGCATTTATCTGGTGGGGCTTATTTGGCAAGTAGGTGGTACGTATGCCTTCCGGGTTGGTGAGAGTAACTGCTCTGGTTGCACAGTCAATCTGAGCTGCATGCTGGACCAACCAATCCATACCTAGGATGGCGTCGAGGCCGGGCACATTGAGAGTGTTGAGATGAGCTGGGAATTTTACTTGGTTGATGCTGATTGTCAGGTCTTGGCACATGGTGTTTGTTTTCATCTCAGAGGCAGAGGTTTGTATCACCAAAAGATGGCCCAAAGGGGAAACGGAAAAACGGTGTTTGGCAACAAAATCCTTTGAGATGAAAGAGTGGGAAGCTCCAGAATCAAATAAAATCAGCGCGGGTTTAGTGTTGATAGTACACGTACCAAGCACTACATCTGAGGCTTCATATGCTTCCTCCGCAGACATGTGGTGGACACGGGCAACTTGAGGTGGCTTGATCGCACCAGCAGGGTGACTGTTGTTGGAGTTGTTGTTGTTGCCGTTGTGAAGGGGGCAATCCTTGATGTAGTGTCCTGTCTTGCCACACTTGAAGCAGGAGTTCTCCCTCTTGCAGTCATCCACTAGGGGGCGCTGGTGATAGAATCCTTCACGGGGATATCCTTCCTTCCTGGGTTGATTCCACGTATTCTGTGGTGTGGAGGTACGGTTGTTGGGCTGCCATGGGCGTGGTTTTGAAGTAGCTCCTTCATGTTGGTTCTTACGTGGCTCGAACTTCCGCTTGTGGGAGTCATAAATCGTGCGGTGCTCTTTCTCTGAGATTAGTGCCGTATTGATCATGGCCTGGAAATCTGGAAACTGTAAAACGCTGAGCTGGGTCTTTATGGCCTGATGCATCCCATGAAGGAAGTTGTCCTTTTTCTTTTCTTCTGTGTTGGTGTCCTCAGGTGCATAGCGAGCAAGGTTGTTGAACTTGGTCAGGTATTCGCTGATGGATTTGCTGCCCTGAGTGAGTGCCAGAAATTCCTGTTGCTTCATCTTGATGAGACTTGAAGGAATGTAGGCTCTGCGGTAGGCTTCCTGAAATTCTGTCCAAGTGATCGCGGGTCCATCGCCCCTAGCGTCCTTCTGATTGTCCCACCAAACGCTGGCGGGGCCCTCAAGGTAGTGGGTGGCGAAGGGCACCTTGTCCTGCTCGTCCACGCGAGCGAGTTCCAGTTTCTTTCCCATAGTACGGAGCCAATCGTCAGCCTCAAGTGGGTCGTCAGCATATGAGAACTTTGGGGGTTGAGTACGCTGGAAGTCTTGCAGCTTTGAGCGGCCAGCGTGCGGGGCACCTTGGGCTTGCATATACGTGCCAAACTCTCTCATGATCTGAGTCAGATGCTGGTTGTGACGTTCATCCATCATCATCATGAACTGACTTGGGCTTGGTTCCTGAGCTGGTGGAGGAGGAGGTGGTTGCGGGGGCACGGGATCCTCGCCCGCTTGTCGTGCGGAACGACGAACCGGGGTTTCTTGGCTGCCACTCGCACCGCTATTGGGCCTCATCCTGAATAGTTGAACGTGGTGGCGCGTATCATGAGCATCCACATGGGGGAAAAGTGTAACATCCAAGAAAACCAAATGGTAACACGGTTTGCAAAAACAACAACAAGCATGGTGTTAAACAATGGATGGGGAGTTACAAGATTCAAGCACTCGCTATTTTACAAAAGATGCAAAGTAAAGGTACAAGCTACCCGTACAGGATACATGATACAAGATGCGAGATACAAAGCACTCGGTACAAGATGCAGGATACAACCCTACCACTACATTATTCAAGCACGCGATACATCGGAAGGTATAATACACTAAGCGATGCCGTCTCCGAGCGTCTAGAACTCCATCTCGAGGGGTGTCGCTGGCGTGGCGGTGTCGAGGGGCTCCTCCGCGGGGCTGTAGTCGGGTGAAGCGCGGCCGTCACGGGAGTCTCCGGAGTAAGCGGGTGGCTCGGCCCGGACGCGACGACGCTGAGACCGAACAGGGGTGAAGCGCGAGTAGTAGTGAGTGGCGCTGCTACGGGTACGGGGAGGTGGCGACGGAACTGAGGTGCGGAGACACGGGCGATTCCCCTCCTGATCTGCTCGAGGGAGCTGTGGGTAAAGGTGGGGAGACGAGGTGGGTGGCGGGAAGTACCAGCTCCAGAGGCTCGCGTCATCTCGGCCAAGGCCACGTTGGCGCGAAGCGAGGCAAGCTGGAGAAGAGTGACGTGGAGGTACTGGTGGAGGAGGGTGGTGTACTGAAGAATGGCGGAGAGGGGTGAGCTAGGGTCTCCTGGGTTGGGAAAGAGGATGTCCCCGTTGTCTAAAGTAACCTCGGGATGTAGGTGTAACGGGTGCACTGCTTCATGACGGGATCGAAGGTGCGAAGGAAGAGGATGGCATCTCCTGCAACCTCCTGTATGGCTCGAGACGCCTGTGTACAGACACCGGAAGTGAGGCCATGCTCGATCCCTGCGGACACGGGCTCTGGGCGCAGGTGGACGGTGGCGGTGAACTCCGAGGTGGCCCTGTCGAGACGGTTGTGGTACACGTGGTAAGTCGGGGGAGGTGCGCCTGGGTAGAGGTGGTCCCAGATCTCCCTCAAAAACTGCGGAAAGCCGGGAATGTGCACGGCGGTAGTCTGAGCGAGCAACTCTGCCATCTGTGACAGAGACAGAATTCAAACAAAGTGAGCGTTAAGTTTAAAAGCACAAACAGACAGAGAAACATGAAGAAGTTGGCAACACAACAAGTTCTATCCTACGTCGTCCAAGAACTAGGGTATCCTACAGGCAGTTAGGCTCTGATACCAAGCTCTGTGGCACCCCGATCCAGATGATCGAGCCACCCCATATACCAGTCCCAGAAACACTGGATATATGACAACTTGATAAACAAAGGCATAACCAAATATATTCATATGGCATCGAGTTCGGACAAATACAATATTACAACACGGGGTGAGGCTCCAGCTCTTGCGCAACAGGCGCACACAACAGTATGTACATTATTTTTCTAACATCAAGCCTCTAGCGGAAGTCGTAGCGGAAACAGATAGTAGCGTGGCGACAGCGGGCTTTATTCCACAGGGTTCTGCCTGGAATACGGTTCCTAGTTCTCGTACAGCGGGTACTCGGCGACGGGTGCAGCAGGGTCTGGCCACATGAAAAGCCAGGTGAGTACATGGAATGTACTCGCAAGACATTAGCCCAAAAACAAACAAGGTCTACCTATATGGCATGGCATAAGTTCAGAAGGTAGCATGGCATCAGTTTGGGTTTAGAAGTGCGAGTCCAAGCTAAACGGTTGGACCTAACTTACCTACTTACCTTTGTAGGGAAGTTTCGTGGTTGCTGGAATGAGATCACGTTTCTCATCCAACAACATCTAGGCTTTCAAGCCTCTAGCCAACTCTGGCTTAATTCTAGCCAACTATGGCTTTTACTCTAGCCAACTCTGGCTGTCATTCCAGCCAACTCTGGCTATCATTTCCAGCCAACTCTGGCTTTAGGGTTGGGTTTCACATTCGTTAATTCTCCATATTCGACAGGACTGACTCATAGCGTGACTTGACCCAAACAACGTCCCATAACCCAGGGACAAGGCTAGACATCCAGATTTACACTCTCGAGAGGTTGCAACTTTTATCCACTCGCTGAAGTCTAGGCTTGTACCGCCGGTACCGAAGTACTAGAACCGACCATGGCGGACAGCACAAACCCATACTTCCACAGTCGTTTACTCTACCAAGACACTCCCTGTATAGCCACCGACATAACTCTATGCCTTATGCAGAAGTGAATCCGGCACGTCCCCAACCCATGAGCGACGCCTAGCTCCGGAACCTTCGCAAGACTAGCCCCGACCAACTATGGTAACCGACTAGACTTGCCAAAGAGTGGCATCAAAGGAGGCTGATAAAATACCCGGCCATGGTCCGCCCACACAGACGACGCATGGTTGTGCTGGTTGTGTTTGGTGAGTGGCACTATGTGACTCAATCTAGTCGAGGGAGGTGATTATCTTCTTAGTCATTTTGTTTGATTACAGACATCAACATTAACAAAGTAACACAAGGTAACCACATGATAATATCAGTAGTAAATAAGCATATCCGTCTGCATGTACCAAAGTCCAAGCATAGCAAAATAAAACGTCAACCGGAAGACTACGGCGGCGAACCCGCCGACCAGCGCCTTCTCGTTCGACAAAAATAAAAGAAACGTCAACCGGATGACTGTGGCAGCGATTCCGCTGGCAAGCGCCTTCTCGTTTGACAAAATAAAAGAGACGTCAACCGGATGACTGTGGCAGCGATTCCGCTGGCAAGCGCCTTCTCGTTTGACAAAATAAAAGAAACGTCAACCGGATGACTGTGGCAGTGATTCCGCTGGCAAGCGCCATCTCGTTCGACAAAATAAAAGAAACGTCAACCGGATGACTGTGGCAGCGATTCCGTGGCAAGCGCCATCTCGTTCGACAAAATAAAAGAAACGTCAACCGGATGACTGTGGCAGCGATTCCGCTGGCAAGCGCCATCTCGTTCGACAGAATAAAAGAAACGTCAGCCGGATGACTGTGGCAGCGATTCCGCTGGCAAGCGCCATCTCGTTCGACAAAATAAAAGAGTGTTGCGATGATCCACAGATATAGATATATAAGTGCGGCAATATTAAAATGCAACATGGCATATGATATGCGACAACAATCAATTTTAAACAAGCAAGCAATTTTCTAAAGTTCGACCAAGCTTGAGATTAGGTTAATGGCTTGCCTTCAGCAGAGGGGTAGGGTTCGGGTTCGACTTCAACTTCGTTGGAGAAGTTTGAATCTATTTAAAGAATGAAATTGCATTAAAAACCCTTCCTACGGCATCGAATAAATGATCAAGCAAATGAACTCCAACTGAAATTCTTTTTATGTCATAAGACAGACATTTTGAAAACAAAACCATCAAAAAGAGATTCATATTTTTTGGATAATTTTTTAGAGAGATATGGACTTTTAAAGTTCTGCCTTTTAATTAAACAGAAAATGGAAAACCTTTAAGTTTAAAAATCTGACAGTGGGTCCCACAGGGTACTGTGCTCGAATCGTTATTCTCTGGAAAATAGAAAAACGGCACTGTTCACCGCCGGCGAACTCACCGGCGAGGTTTCCCGGCGGCTAGGGGGCAGGGGAGGCGAGGGAGAGGGTGCTGGGCGGCTCGGGGAGGCTTGGCGAAGCTCGTCGGCGTACTTGTCGATGCTGGGGAGGTCGGGGAAGCGCAGAGCTTCGTCGACAGCGGCTCCAGCGATCTGTCGATGATGGTTGCGGCGACTCCGGCCACCTTCTACTCCGGCGAGGGCTGCTGGAGGCTTGCCATGATCTAAGGGGGCTGTGGGTGGGAGGAATCGATCAGGGGAGCCTCTATGGTGGAGAATTCGAACGGAGCCCGTGCGGCTCGGGCGAGGTCGATTCCGGCGATGGGGTGCTCTACTGGATGCGAGACTCGAGGGGAGGGCGACTGGGAGTGAGAGGGAGGTGGTGTGGTGGTTTGCGGTGGCCGGGGTAGCCTACTTATAGCGAATCGGAGAGGATGCCGATAATTGGCGCACGGTGGTGGGATGCACTGCTCGCCGTGGCTGTGCTGGGCGGTGCGTCGCGGCGCTGGTGGCCTCTGTGTGCGTCCTCGGGCATTTACGAGCTCGCAGGGGGAAGGAGCAGGCACGGGAAGGCAGGGGAGGGGGACGGCATGGCGGCGTTGACACCTGGCGGCGACAGTGGCGTGTGGCGCGTCGCCGCGTGCTTGGAAGGTTGCGGCGGGGGCGTTGCCGGCGTCGGGGAGGAGGTGGAGTGGCCTGGGGGAGGTGGAGGTGGCCGGGGAGGGTCAGGGGAGCGGCTGGGGGGGCCGTGGCGTCGCCGGCGAACACCTGGCGCGCCACTGGCGTGGTGATGCCAGCGGTGACCAGGGCCAAGGGCATGCCGACGATGGCATTGGGCCATATCTCGCGAACCACTGAACCAAATCAAGTGGGGTTTGTTTTGTTGTGCGCCAAATTGAAAATGCAGCAACTTTCCTGACTAGTGTTTCCCCAAATTCGAAAGTTGGTCTATGAGAAATTTTGGAAAAACACTTCTGGTCAAAAGGGGGAAAGTGGTTTTGGTGAAGCAAATGAAATGTAAAAGGGTTTCAAATAATTCCCTGAGGTGTGTGCACTCCTAGGGGTTGTGTCTAGGGTCTTGGATCACCAGGGAGAAAAAGTTTGCTTTGTACTTTGAAAATAAAGAAGGAAATAGGCAGAAACTAAAGTGGGGAATTACTTCATAATTTTGTAAACAAGGTACCAAATGTTTTTGCATATTTGGGCTATATATTGCCCAGGGGTCATCCCCTAATTTTTGCCGAATTTTAGGAAAGATATTTAGGGTACTTCCTTTGTAAAGTCACAATAAAGGAATTTTGGTAATTAAAATAAAGGAAAATATAGAAATAACATTTTTGGGTGAAATGAGCCAGCAACATGTTTACCAAGTGGGAGAGAATTCAAAACATAAGATCCCAAACTTAGACAAGGTTTCGTAAATGGTCGAGAATTTTTAAAAGGGCAACAAAATCAAGGGATAATTAAATCCCAAATTTCAAGAATAAATTTTTAAAGAAATTTTTTGAAAGGCCAAATTTCAGGATGTTACAGTTACTACCTCGAGGAGCAGCTCCTCCAAATTTACAGACTCGAGGAAGAGTATTGGCATCAAAGGGGAAGAATTAGGTGGGCACTCCAGGGGGATGCTAACACTGCGTATTTCCATGCCATTGCAAATGGAAAGCGAAGGAGATGCAATATATCCTCTCTGACCAAGCCGGATGGCACCCAAGTCACAGGAAAGTTGGAGCTACAGGAGCATATCTATGAGTTTTACAGAGAATTGCTGGGGTCGACTTCCTCCCGGAGCTGCGACCTCGCACCGCATACCTGGGGGGTAAATAGGCGGGTGACGCAGGAGGAGAACTCCTCCCTTGCGATTACGTTCTCTGAATCTGAATTAGAGCAGATCGTTAAAGATATGAAATCAGATACAGCCCCAGGTCCGGATGGGTTCCCGGTGCCTTTCTTCAAACACTGTTGGCCTCTAGTTAAACACGGAATTCTGCACATTCTCAATGATTTTATTCTGGGAAGGATAGACATTTCGAGGCTCAACTTCGGGGTGTTGACCCTGATCCCAAAGGTCCAAGGGGCGGACAGCATCTCCCAATTTCGTCCAATTGCCCTCATCAATGTAGTGTTCAAGATAATTTCCAAAGCCTATGCAACCAGACTGAACCCCATTGCCCATAGGATTATCAGTCCGAACCAAACCGCCTTCATCAAAGGCAGATTTATTCTTGATGGCGCGCTGGCCCTCCATGAGATCGTGCACGAGCTAAAGAGCAAGAAACAGGGAGGTATCTTGCTTAAGCTTGACTTTGAAAAGGCCTACGACAGGGTGAATTGGGATTTCCTTGTCGAGGTGCTCCGCAGGAAAGGTTTTGACGCTGGCTATGTTCACAGAATCTCCCAGCTTGTCTGGGGGGTCAAACTGCGATTTCAATTAATGGGGAAATGGGCCCCTTCTTCCGCAACAAGCGGGGAGTGCGTCAAGGGGACCCTTTCTCGCCGCTGCTGTTCAACTTTATTGCAGAGGGTCTCTCAGCCATGCTCTCCGCAGCCAATGCGGCAGGCCACATCCATGGGGTGGTGCCGCACCTTATTCCGGGGGAATAACGCATCTTCAGTACGCGGACGACACCATCATCCTCATCCAAAACAATGACTTAGATATCGCAAACCTAAAGTTCCTGCTGATGTGCTTTGAGAATATGTCGGGCCTCAAAATCAATTTTCACAAGAGTGAAGTGTTCGTTCTGGATGAACCTATGAGCAGCCGTAAAAGAGTGGCCAGACAACTGAACTGTAAGCTGGGAACCTTCCCTTTCATCTATCTTGGTTTGCCGGTTTCCGACACGAAGCTCACGATGGAGCAATGGTTCTTTCTAGTCCAGAAGCTAGCTGATAGAGTCGAACCCTGGATTGGTAGGTTCCTTTCTTCAGGGGGAAGACTGATTTTGTCCAACTCTTGCCTTGCCAGCCTCCCTATGTTTGCTATGGGTCTCTTTCTTCTCCAGGAAGGAGTCCATGTTCAATTCGATTCTCACAGGGCTCGTTTCTTTTGGGAAGGCGCGGGCCCTAACAGAAAGTACCATATGATCAACTGGCCAGCGATGTGTAGACCAAAAGATATTGGGGGGCTCGGGTTACGGAATTCCAGAAAGATGAACGTGGCACTGCTTCTGAAATGGATCTGGCGTTTATACCGGATGGAGGACTCCATTTGGGCAGAACTAATCAGAGCCAAATACACAAGATATGGAGATATCTTTGCAAGCTCGGACCGCGGGGGTTCGCAGTTTTGGAAGAACATGCATAAAATCAAACATCTTTTTAAGTTAGGCGCCAAGCACTCGGTGCATAATGGCCAGCGTACCCAGTTCTGGCTGGACTGGTGGATTGGGGAGGGGCCCCTTAGTCGTAGATTCCCTTCGCTCTTCAATATTTGCGAGGACGAGTCGATTTCGGTTGCTCAAGCTATTAACGACGGCTGCCGCTTTAGACGATCCTTAGACGCGGCAGGTTTTAACCAGTGGACTCAACTAGCTGAGATCATCAACTCAACAAACCTGTCTGCGGATCTCGACTCCATCTCCTGGAGTCTAGACCCGTCGGGGTCATACTCGGTGAATTCCATGTATAAAAAACTGTGGCAAGGGGCGACGGTTGCTCATTTTCAAGAAGTTTGGAAGGCTAGGATCCCGTTTAAAATTAGAATCTTCTCTTGGCAGTTGATTTTAGATCGTCTACCTTCAGGGACACAACTTGCCACAAGGCAGGGGCCTTCGGATGGCAAATGTGCTCTTTGTGGGCAAGATGAAGACGCAACGCATATCTTCTTCAAATGCTCGATGGCGGTGTTCATGTGGTCTGTGGTCCGCCAAGTTCTGGGGAGGACTTGGTGTCCCCAAAACTTTGCCCTTTTTTTTGCAATGCTATCCTCATTTTCGGGTCGTACTAGGAGACTGATTTGGCTTCTTTTCTTAGCCCAAGCTTGGGCGCTTTGGGCTGTGAGAAATAAACTTGCTATTGAGAAGAAAAACTATCAAACACCCAGCTGATATCATTTTCAAAACTATGATCTTCTTGTAGGCGTGGATCCCTCCTCTCAAGTCGCAGGACAAGGAGGGCGCAAGGTGGCTGGTTGCAAAGCTTAGAGAGCTTCATATCGAGTGCCTACCTAGAAGACAGGGTTGATGCGACTTTTGTCTAACCCTGTCTAGTTATCCTAGTTTCGGCTAAGCTGTATGCCCAGCTTGTTGTCTTTTCTGTTGGCTAAGCTGTACGCCGCAGCAGTGTGTAATCATATGTTGGATCGTTCTAGCTTTGTTAATTCAAAGTTGGGCATGTGCCTTTTATCTAAAAAAAAACAAAGGATTCCTTTGGACTCTATTTTGAACGAAAAATTCCCTCCACTCCAACCTATTTTTTCAATTCCTTTGGCTTTCCTGGGCAATCAATCACTCAATGCATCTAAAATCTTATAGTTTCCAATTCCTGTAAGATTGAGGAAGACATCTCACTCCAAGCCTACGTTTTTCCTGTTGCCACGTTCTGAAAATCCTGCGAATCAAAGGAGCACTTAGTGGTCCCTATCCATATTTCTTTCCAGTGTACTAGCTAGTACAAGCTTTCCAGGTGGCGCTGATGCTTGCCATCATGTGGATGCTTGCCCGTGGCCTAATTACTGCTATTAACTAGTTAACCCATACACTAGTACAGATCAGAGAATCACACATGATTGATATCGTTCATCATACGATTAATGACTCTGTCGCTATCGGTTGGACGATGAGATAGTTGATCGCGCATGGTTAAAAAAAACGTGTGCGATATGTTCACCATGGCACACGGAATGTTTAGAAAAAAATTGTGTGATAGGGTAGACGATCACACACATGGTTTCGCGAATGCAGCCATGTGTGTTTGGTTATAATCAGAAACATTTAACTGAAGTCATTCGTGTGTGTTCACACGTTTAGTTTAAAGTCGTGTGTATTTAAAAAATCATTGCACACATTTAAAATTTGCAGGACCATGCATGTAGGCGCTGCATCAGCTGTAACACATGTAAATATTAAGAACACTTGTATTTCATTAATTTCACATTTCATATCCATACAATGCGACAAAAGTATCAATTGCTAGCTATATAAATGCGATATATACACAAAAGAAAAAAGAAAAACGTTTCTTGGTTACGTCTTTCTCTTCATTACGCAAGATAGATGCAGATGGTTCATAGAAGGAAGGTGGGCATTTCCTGTACCCCTTCGTCACCAAACCATAGAAGTTATCACTTATGTAACCTCGGCCTACTCTTTGAAGAGTAGACACCACTCGCTGCAAGGAGGACATTTCTCTCCTTGTCTTTGCATGGATTTTCAGAAACTTTCTTATCCTTATTTAGCTTAGGCGCATCACCATCCTTGGTACTTGCAAGTATTGCTCGAAGAGCCTGCATGTTTTGTGTAAAATATTCATCAATGAGAGAACGTACAAAATAGATGAACAATGCAAATTTTACTGAATAAACACTTACAAGCAACATCCGTGACATGTTATGAATAAACGGTGTTAAACCGCATCCACAAGCTTATCTACATGTTGTGTGTAATATATCTATCAATGTAAGAAGGTAAAAATAAAAAAACAAACCTAAACTTTAATGGGTAGTCACTTACCAGCAAGTACGGATTGGCCAAGAGAGATAAAGATTTTTTATGAAACATGCAATACATCGCACACTTCTTTTTTTTTTCTTATACAATGTCAACAAAATATGATACCTATCACACAAGTATAAAGAGTTTCGTCGGCGCCAGCAATACCTCCGATGAGCCGGAGCATGGGCTGGGAGACATTATTTCTACCAACAAAATCAAAACATTAACCAACACTTGAAAACCTATAAAAACCAAAACCTAGGACAAAACACACGCATAAACTAGGACAAGATCTCCCCTACCCCTCACGACGGCAGGACCGTGATCGGAAGGGAAGAGGAGAGGTGGATTCACCAGCTAGAAACTTGGAGATTGGAACCACCTGTGACGTCTAGGTTAGTAACTACTTCCGTGTGGCGTCCTCCTAAAAATAGAAGAATGTCCTTATTGACATATTCGGTACTCACAAATTAACCCACCACCAAACATGCATACATCGTCCAGCAAAGACTAGACACGTCGAAGGAGAGGAGTACACAAAGCCATTTCGATTCATCTAAAAAAGCCATTTTGATCACTGAATCAGCCGATACTTGGAAACTGAGGAGGCTAAATAAGCTAGTTACACACTACATGTGGTAGATACTATTACATGCTTTGCCGAGGATCCGTACGGGAAAATGTTGGGCCATAGAGTTTTGGACAGACAAATGGCCCCTGTGGTTGCCCGTGCAGTCACTAGTAGAAACAGAGGCATTGGTGCGCCCCTTTAGTACCGGTTGCAACAAAAACCGGTACTAAAGGGGGCATTAGCACCGGTTGGGCTTGGGCGCCAGCCAGGGCCCCGCGGCGAGGACCTTTAGTACCGGTTGGTATTAACAACCGGTACTAAAGGACACCTTTAGTACCGTACCGGTTGTTAATACCAACCGGTACTAAAAGGGTGCAGCCCCGCAGGCCGCGGTCAGTGGCCCCACGGCAGGCCCTTTAGTACCGGTTGGTAAATAAAACCGGTACTAAAGGTCCTGCCTATATCTTCCACCCCGGCCGAGCCAGCTCCATTTTGGAGCAACTCGACCCCAACCCCATTTTTCCTCTCTCCCAAGCCCTCCCAAGCTCTAGGTCACCCATTTTTTCTCCAACATTTGTCAAGATTGGTGGCACCCTATACAAGGGTTAGCAACTTCTTCATCTTCTCTTCCGGCTTTTCAAGTTTAGCTCATTTTCGTGCAAGTTTAGCAAGTTTGATTTTGGTTGTGCTTGCAAGGTGTTTGATGAAATGACTAAATTAGGGATTTCATTTGTTTTATATGCATTTTGAGCTCGAATTGAAGTATAATTTATGGTTTTATATAGTGTCGTCCCGTCCCCTGATCCTCACCGCCGTCGATCGCCCGCGCCGCTCCGTCGCCGACACCACCTCGGTGAGCCTCTTTTTTATCTTTTATTTTAAAAATTGTTAGTTATATGATTTAAATGCATAATTATTTCTTGTATAATTTTCTTATGTTTTTTTATATATGTATAGTGTCATGGTTTTGATATCCGTCCCCTTCGGCCCTCGTCCGGTCTATGATTCGGATGTGGTATATCTTTTTAACTATTTATTTTGTTTCGTGTTTATAACAATCATGCCGACCAACTTGACGTAGATATATTTTTATTTAGGAGGTAGTTGAACCGGAAATTCCGGCCGACCCTATTGTCGAGTATTTTAAAAAAGAAAACGACGATTTGAGAGCAAAATTGAAGATAAGTGAAGATCTTCGTCTCCAATGCCTAGAAGAGAAGATGGAATTGGACTTGAAGATTGCCGACATCGTTGATGCTCACGGGGTCGAGCTTGCCGACGTCGTCACTGCTCACGAGAGGAAGATGGATGCAATGCGCGCCAAGCTTAAAAAGATTAGAAAATATGCCATTAGTCAAGAGGCTTGGTATCATTATGCTGTTGGTTCAATAGTTACCTTGGTTGCGATTCTGATCGCATTTGTTGTTGGATTTAAATTCTTTAGATAGTTGTATGTTAGTTTCGATTGATGTATGTTTCGTGAGAACTATGTATTACATTTGGGCACTACTCTACTTTGATTTTAATGTGATGAACTTGTATAAATTAATTTGGTCACGTATCTCTATTCATTATTTAGCTGGTGTAATGGTTTTTGATATATTTATGTAATGTAGATGAGCCGAGAATGGATGTACGGTGATCGACGCTGTCCCGAGTTCATTGATGGCATGCATCGTTTTCTCGATGTGGTTAAGTTAAACAAGCTGAAGAATGGTTTTATGATTTGTCCATGTGATGAATGTCGGAATAACAGGAATTACCCGAGCGTAAGAACCATACACTCCCACTTGTTGCGACAAGGCTTCATGCCCAATTATTTTTGTTGGACCAAGCACGGAGAAAGAGGGGTTATAATGGAAAACCCTGAAGAAGAGGATGATGACAACTATCCCGTGTTCTCTGATGAACACGGTGATACTACAATGGGGGAAGAGCATGAGGTCATTGTTGATCAGTCCGACGATGATGATCTTCGTCAGGTCATTCGTGATGAACAGATGAACTGCGTAACTGAAAACGAGTGGTCGAAGCTGGAGCGCATGTTAGAGGATCACAAAAAACCGTTGTACCCAAATTGTGAAGATGACCAGAAAAAGCTAGGTACCACCCTGGAATTGCTGCAGTGGAAGGCAAAGAATGGAATATCTGACAAGGCATTTCAAGAGTTGCTACAAATATTTAAGAAGAATCTTCCGAGGAATAATGAAATGCCCCACAGCACGTACGAAGCAAAGAAGATTGTCTGCCCTCTAGGATTAGAGGTGCAGAAGATACATGCATGCATCAATGACTGCATCCTCTACCGCGGTGAGAAGTACGAGAATTTGAATGCATGCCCGATATGCGGTGCATTGCGGTATAAGATCGCGCGAGATGACCCAGGTGATATTGAGGGCGAGCCGAGCCCCAGGAAGAGGGTTCCCGCGAAGGTGATGTGGTATGCTCCTATAATACCACGGTTGAAACGTTTGTTCCGAAACAAAGAGCATGCCAAGTTGTTGCGATGGCACAAAGAAGACCGTAAGGAAGACGAGATGCTCAGACACCCCGCTGATGGGTCTCAGTGGAGAAAAATCGACAGTGCGTTTGGGGATTTTGCAGCTGACGCAAGGAACTTAAGGTTTGGTCTAAGTACAGATGGCTTGAATCCGTTTGGGGAGCAGAGCAGCAGTCATAGCACCTGGCCCGTGACTCTATGTATCTATAACCTTCCCCCTTGGTTGTGCATGAAGCAAAAGTATATTATGATGCCAGTGCTTATCCAAGGACCGAAACAACCCGGCAACGACATTGATGTGTATCTGAGGCCATTAGTTGACGAACTTTTACAGTTGTGGTCTGACGAAGGTGTCGTGTGTGGGATGAGTACAAACAAGAGGAATTTCCCCTACGAGCGTTGCTGTTTGTAACCATCAATGATTGGCCTGCTCTTAGTAACATTTCAGGACAGTCGAACAAGGGATACAATGCATGCACGCACTGTTTAGATAAGACTGACAGTGCATATATAGGTAACAAGATTGTGTACATGGGGCATCGTCAGTTTCTTCCAACCGGGCATCACGTAAGAAACGGAGGCAAGCACTTCAAAGGTTTGGCAGATATCCGGACGAAGCCTACACGCCGTGATGGTGATGTTGTATATGGCATGGTCAAGGATTTGGAAGTAATATTTGGAAAGGGTCCTGGCAGTCTAAATGTTCCGAAAGACGCAAACAAGCGCGTACCCTTGTGGAAAAAGAAATCTATATTTTGGGATTTACCCTATTGGGAAATCCTAGAGGTTCGCTCTGCAATCGACGTGATGCACGTGACGAAAAATCTTTGCGTGAACCTGCTAAACTTCTTAGGCGTGTATGGGAAGACGAAAGATACAGCGGATGCACGGCAGGACCAGCAAAGTACGCACCACGGAAGAGACAACCTGAATTCAGAGAAGTATCAAGGTACTTCCAGCTACGCTCTTACCAAAGAAGAGAAGGAGATCTTTTTTCAAGTCCTGAGCAGTATCAAGGTCCCGTCTGGCTACTCGTCGAATATAAAGGGAATAATAAACATGGCAGAGAAAAAGTTCCAAAACCTGAAGTCTCATGACTGCCACGTGATTATGACACAATTACTTCCTGTTGCATTGAGGGGGCTTCTACCGGAAAACGTTCGAGTACCCATTGTCAAGCTATGTGCATTCCTGAATGCAATTTCTCAGAAGGTAATTGATCCAGCAACTCTACCAAGTTTACAGACGGGTGTGGTCCAATGTCTTGTCAGCTTTGAGTTGGTCTTTCCACCGGCCTTCTTCAATATTATGACGCACCTCATAGTTCACCTAGTCGAAGAGATTTCCATTCTCGGTCCTGTATTTCTACACAACATGTTCCCCTTTGAGAGGTTCATGGGAGTCTTAAAGAAATACGTTCATAACCGTGCTAGGCCAGAAGGAAGCATGTCCAAGGGCTATGGAACAGAGGAGGTCATTGAGTTCTGTGTTGACTTTCTTCCAGATCTTAAGCCCATCGGTGTTCCTCAATCACGCCATGAGGGGAGACTGCGTGGAAAAGGCACGCTAGGAAAGAAAGCAACAAGAAGTATGGACGGGCATTCTTTCACTCAAGCACACTACACAGTTCTACAAAATTCCAGATTGGTGGCTCCGTATATCGTGGAACACATGGATATTTTACGCTCAGAATACCCGGAGAAGACTGACTTCTGGATTAAAGAAAAACACGTGGATACTTTCGGCAGTTGGTTGCGTACACATCTCATTAATGACAACACTGTTGGACAAGAGCTATACTTGTTGGCCAAGACACCATCTTCGACTATATTGACTTTCCAAGGGTACGAGATAAATGGGAATACATTTTACACGGAAACCCAAGACAAAAAGAGCACTAACCAAAACAGTGGTGTCCGCTTTGATGCAACAAACGATGATGGAACAAAGGACACATATTATGGTTGCATACAGCAGATATGGGAACTTGACTATGGACCTTATTTTAAGATCCCTTTGTTTCAGTGCAAATGGGTTAACCTGTCATGCGGGGTAGAGATAGACAAGCGGTACGGAATGACTACAGTGGATCTCAAAAATCTTGCGTACAAAACCGAGCCAATGATGTGGCTCAGGTTTTCTATGTGAAGGACATGTCTTCCAGACCGAAAAAAAGAAAAGATAAGCAAGCCGGTACATCATACAATGAGCCAAAGCGCCACATAGTTCTTTCAGGAAAAAGAAACATCGTGGGAGTGG
The DNA here is from genome assembly GCA_947311845.1 of Poa pratensis. NCBI lineage: Eukaryota > Viridiplantae > Streptophyta > Magnoliopsida > Poales > Poaceae > Poa > Poa pratensis. Next base: position 31,237,833 of record CAMZMU010000058.1, on the reverse strand, counting down.
AGGACAAGACAGACATGTCAGAAGATTACAATAAGTTTGCTGAAATTCCGCCCTTCAAAGTGAAAACTGACCCAAGCACCGTGTTAAATGATGAAGATTGTCCATGGCTACGACGCAATCAGAAGAAAGGGACACACAAGAAGAAAAAGTGAACACTAGATAGGGATGTTGTTGCTGATGTGTAATAATGTATTAAACCTTTTATGTAACTATGTCCTGAAAACTCAGAAGAGAGATCTAAACACTAGATAGGCAAGACATCTCTGATGATTTGCAACAAGTGTTGGGGATGTTGCTAATCATCAGAGCGTCTTGCCGCTGCTTGGATCCGACCAAACGGTTGCAGGACGTAGCTAGGGAACCCGAATGTTTTGTGTTTGAGCACAAGGTAGAATATATGAGTGAGTAACCTGGGAAACAAAACACACGGTTTCTCCTAGCTACAGCCCGACACTGATTCACGGTCGAATGTCGTTGCATTCAGTGTCGGGCATAGCTAGGAAACCCGAATGTTTTGTGTTTGAGCGCCACTTCGATCCAAGCAGAGGTAAGACGTCTCTGATGATCTACAACCGTCCGGCAAGACATCTCTGATGATCTGCAACCGTTTGGAACGGTCGCAGGTCATCAGAGACGTCTTGCCGCTGGTTGCCCAAAGATGCCTCTCCGAGTGACGATGGAATGTTTTGTGTGAGTGAGTGAGTGACGCTGGAATTCCGGGAGGTGGGCTATATATAGGGTCATGTGGCTCACGAAGTGGTCGTGATACTGCTGATCCAACAGCTCACAATCCCTCAAAAGAAACACACCTCTGATCCAACGTCTCACAAGCGCTTGAAAGAAACACACGATCCGTGTGCTTCTTTAGTACCGGTTGGTAACACCAACCGGGACTAAAGTCGGGCTCACCCCTGATCCAACGTCTCACAAGCACTTAAAAGAAACACACCGCTTGATCCAACGGCTCCCAAGCGCTGGAAGGAAACACACGATCCGTGTGCTTCTTCCTGATCCAAGGGCTCACAAGCGCTCGAAAGAAACACACCGCTTGATCCAACGGCTCCCAATCGCTGGAAGGAAACACACGATCCGTGTGCTTCTTCCTGATCCACTGGAGAAGGTAGGCAACTTCGATCCCGCCACCGTTTCCCGCCCAAATATTTCCCGCTATCGTTCCCCCCAAATGCCGCCACCGGTAGTTCTATAAAACCCAGTCGAAGGTAGGCATGGTACTCACTTGAGCGCAAGCATGGTGTGTATTGGTCCTTGCGAGAAGTGTGTGTCCGGGTTTCACATTTCCGCATCCGAGCATCTCGCCAGGCTTTCGAGCAATTTGAAGGTAGATGGTAGGGTAGTTCCAATTGAAGAAATTTTGCACACTGAGAGTCATCTCGCTTTGCTCGGGGCGAAGCTATGCCGCGATGGGTTTCCGTATAGGACCCCGCTCCAAATTCGTGCAGAAATGCTCACGCTTGCAGAGAAGTTTGACAGGAAAGTTACGAATAGTCCGTTCTACCGAACTGAAGCTGACCGTGATTCGTACGGTCGTTCCTGTCTCTGGGTAGTTGACAGCGATGATGACGACGATTTCATGCCGTCGTCAAAGGAAAGGAGGGTTGAAGCACTGAGCAAGAAGGCTGAAGCTTCGTCCAAGGGCAAAGGCAAGAAGGCAGAATCTTCGTCAAAGGGCAAGGAAGGCAAGAAGACAGAATCTTCGTCAAAAGGCATTGATGGGAGATAGGTAGAGTCTTTGTTTTACTTGTGTTGTATCGTAATTTCAAGTTGTACCTTAATTTGTTCTATCCAGTATTTAGAACTAGTGAAGTTGTAACGTAGATGTCTAGTTGTATGTTAAATCGTCTCTGCATAAGACGGTTGACCGCACATCGGAGTTGTATCTTGGTTCACACGGTTGCGAAGATGGCGGCCGGCTTTTGGAGATTTTGTCCTCTGTTCCTCTCTTCGTCGCGGTTGGGTTTGCTCTGACCTTTCTGCGGAGGTACTGGAGGTGGTGTGGCCTGCTCCCGGCGGTGGTCGTCGGTTGGCGTGCTCGCCTGAAGAGGATTGAATCGGGGCGTCGCCCCCGCCGATATGGCTTTCCTCCGTCTTCAGATCTCGGCGTCCGCGTCGGGTGACTACTGCGGCGACATCACCTGGTGGCAGTAGAGAAGAAAGTAGAGAAAAAAAACAAAATAGAAACCAAATAGATATAAAAAACAGAAAACAAAAGAAAGAAAAAAAAACTAGAGAAAAAAATTCAAAAAGCCCATTAGTACCGGTTGTAAACTACAACCGGTACTAAAGGGCTGGGCTTCGCGCGGGAATTTTCGCCGCGGCCCAAAAGGCACCTTTAGCACCGGTTGTAGTCTACAACCGGTACTAAAGACCCTTTAGTACCGGTTGTAGACTACAACCGGTACTAAAGGCTTGTTCTGCAGTTAAAGCAGGGGATCGATCGAATCGATCCCCAAATTCGCTAACTGTGCTCGACGACGACGACGCCCGCGCGCTCCTCGACACCACGCCGGCGAAGCCCTGCCGCGTCGACGCCCCCGCCGTCCGCGCCGTCGACGCCCCCACGCCGTCGACGCCCCGCGCCCGCTCCACGCCGTCGACGCCCCGGGTGCCCACTCCGACGAGACCGCCGCGCCGCCCTCTCAGCCGCCGCGCCATTTCCCCCGTCGACGACGACGCCCACTCCGGCCGCCACGCGCACCCACTCGACGCCGTGGACGCCCCGCGCGCCCACTCCGGCCGCCGCGCGTGCTCCACCGCGCTGCTCTCTCCACTCCGGCCGGCCACACCGCCAGTACCATCAAGGTAATTTTTTTTTAGTTAATATTAAGTTTAGTTTACCTAAGTTTTTTTAGTACTGTTTTTTTAGCTAAGTTTAGTTTAGCTAAGTCTTTTTTTTTAGTAGCAATTTTTTTGTTATTACTTTTTTATTACTGTTTTTAGTTAAGTTTTAAATTTTGTTTAGCATTTTTAGAAATTTGTACCAATTTTGTAGATAGCAAAATATAGATAGCATTTTGTTCATTTTGTAGATAGCAAAATAACAGAAATATAGATAGCTTAGAATGAAAATATAGATAGCATTTTTTGTAATTTAGTACTTTGTACTTTTGTAATTTTTGTATGAAAATTCTTGTTTAAAATGAGTATGAAAATTTGTTGTTCAAAATAAAAAAATGTTGCTAAGTTTCAAATATTCCAAGTTTCAAATATTGCAAAGTTTCAAATCTTGCTAAGTTTCAATTAACATTTTTGAAAGTTAGCAATTTTGAAAGTTAGAAATATTGCAAAGTTTCAAATATTGCAAATTTCAAATATTGCTAAGTTTCAAATATAGTTTAACATTGTAAAGTTTGAAACATTGTAAAGTTTGAAATTTTGCTAAGTTTGAAATATTGCTAAATTTCAAATATTGCTAAGTTTCAAATATTGTTAAGTTAGAAATATTGTAAAGTTTGAAACATTGTAAAGTTTGAAATTTTGCTAAGTTTGAAATATTGCTAAATTTCAAATATTGCTAAGTTTCAAATATTGTTAAGTTAGAAATATTGTAAAGTTTGAAATATTGCTAAGTTTCAAATATTGCTAAGTTTCAAATATAGTTTAACATTGTAAAGTTTGAAACATTGTAAAGTTTGAAATTTTGCTAAGTTTGAAATATTGCTAAATTTCAAATATTGCTAAGTTTCAAATATTGTAAGTTAGAAATATTGTAAAGTTTGAAATATTGCTAAGTTTCAAATATTGCTAAGTTTCAAATATTGCTAAGTTTGAAATATTGTTAAGTTTGAAATATTGCTAAGTTTCAAATATTGCTAAGTTAGAAATATTGTTAAGTTCGAAATATTGTTAAGTTAGAAATATTGCTAAGTTTCAAAATTTGCAGTGACATTGAGCTATGGCGGACGATGCCCCCACCTTCGTCCGAGATTTGGAGGAAGAAGACCGTCTCCAACAAATAATATATAACACCGCTGCCGGACCCAATTCCGATGGAGAAGATTCGTCCGACGGAGAAGACGCCGAAGAATTCAGCGCGAAATGTTTGAATGACTCCGGTGAGGGACTTGAGTTAGAAAAATTCAGAGATGACGACGACGACGAAGAAGAACCGTCTGGATCTAAGGCGGACGATGCCCTAGCTAAGAAGAAGGTATATATTAAGTCTTGTTGATCACTATAGCTAGATGCATTAATTGATTTATATGCGCACTTATTAACGAAACATTTTTCTTTCAGCCCTCTGGATCTAAGTCGTCAATCCCCGTACGAGGCCCGGCCCAAGGGTTAAAGCTCCCGGAAGGTGCAACGTTGTCGATCGACGAAGTTACCTTCAAAGGCAAACCAGAGAAACCCGATGGAATCTACAATAAATATGTACGGCAGTGCGGAGTTTTTGTAAGGGACATGGTCCCGATCACTGTGACAGAATGGAATGAGCCGAAGAAAGCCAACATAGGCGCAAAATATCTCGAGCAAAGAATTAAAGAGACCCTTTGGGACTCGATGATGTCTAAATTCAACCTACCGGCAGATCTCCCACAGAAGATGAAGGATAAAGTCAAGGAGTGGACTCTTAGCAAGATGGCCCAGCAATTCAACAACTGGAAGAACACATTGTGGAGAAAATATGGGAACAAAGATATAGTTTTCAAAGGACATCTAGAGAAGCTAAAAGATGATTGGGCTGAATTTGCGGCGTATAAGAATTCGGGCGTCTCTGTGGCCCGATCGACACAAAATAAGTTGAATGCCTCGAAGAAGAAATATTTCCATCATTTGGGCTCAGGTGGCTACAAGACTGCCTTGCCTAAGTGGCAAGCCTATGAAGACGAGCTGCGACTAAAAGGGATCACTCCACAGACAGATGACTGGCCCGACAGGTCCAAGTTCTGGTTGTTCGCGCATGGGGCAGTGTTGCACCCAGAAACAGGGCTGATTGTTGCAAAGGGAAAATGGCGGAGAAAAATTAGAAGAGTCATCAGAAAAATAAAAAATGTCATAGTACTAGTCAAGGAGGGAAAATTTGTTCCCGATAGAGAGGACGACGAGCTTTCACAAGCCCTCGGGAATAAAGAACACTGGGGGCGATGTCGAGCCAGAGGAGGCGGGGTTGGTTTTCTTGAAGGGTTTCCGGAAGACGTTGCAACTTATAGAAAACATTGCAGAAGTAAGAAGAGGGAGGCGGAGAGGGTTACTGCATTAGAACGCACGGTGCAGGATGTGCAGAAGCAACTGGCCTCAATGACCCAGACCAGGGAATCTCAACTGCGAGTAGAAGATCCTGCAGGCGATGCCTGCCCATCTCAGCGGAAAAGCAGCGTGGGTTCCACGCAGCTACAAGATCCTGCAGTTGATGAACCAGTTGCTGAACCATCGGCGGCTCACTACCCCGTGGATGATATCACGGAGAAGACAAATTGTGAGTTACATGCGCCGATGATGAACATTACTTATCCGGTGGCGACTGGCTATGCTTTACGACATCAACCTGGAGAAACCTTCCATTTTGGTGTGATTCCGCCTGGATTTGCTCGTGTCGGGGTCACGAAAGTTATGCCGGGATTCAACGCAATACGTCTTGAAATTCCTGGAGCTGAAGGCGAGAAGACATTGGGAGAAGTTGAGTTTGGTATCGTTCTATGGAAGAAGAAATACATCAAGTTTCCAGACTCGGAGCCAAGGCCACCGACTCCTCCCGTTAGACATTCACCACATCAAAGTCCACCCGCCTCCCCCCACGAAGTTTGGGATCCCGCCGCGAGTCCATCTCCCGCGCTGTCCCGTCAACCGACTGATGCGCCCACTAGTAACTTGACAAAGCGGAAGCTGTTCCCGTCGTCCACCCCTGTCAAGAAACGTGGAAAAAGTGTGCGGGCTCCTGAGAACCCCAAGGAAGTCAAGGCTCCTGAGAAGTTAACTTCTGAGATGACTCAGCAGGAAATAGCTGAGAGCCTACGTGAAGGGTCGAGAGCCTTTTTTGAGCAGAAAAAGAAGGAAAGAGTGGAGGCAAGACTTGACCCCATAAAGGAACTTCTGAAGACTATACCAAATGAGGTAAAAGATCAAACCGTTGACAACCTATATGACCCTCCACCTCCGCCCATTTCAGACTACGAGCGAGGTATTGACAAGGTACTTTCCTCGCAGAATGAGCAAGAGAAATTGTGCGGGAAAGGAGTTGCCCAGCTCGGAGAACAAGAAGCACAATCGCTCGCCCCGCTCATTGTACCTTCTGAAACTCGGGAAATCGAGCATGGAGAAGTTGTCCTTGGCGACTCAGGTTACCCCATGGCGGAGATTGCCCCACGATTTGATTTTGAACTCGGGCTGCCTATGGTGGAAAATCCGAGCCAGCTAACAACACAGTTATGGAATTTGAATCGCTGGTACATGACCGCCGCAAAAGAAGGGAAATTCTATCTCATGGCGGCGGTTAAGGAACAACACTACTTCCGAGAATATTGTGTGCATGTTGAGTTCCGAGAACTTTTTCAGATGTACAATCAACGTGCTCTCGACAAATCTCTCATCAGCTGCTATTGTCTGTAAGTAATTTATTCGTGTAATTTAATTATCTATAGTTATAAGCTCTCGTTCATTGCTTGTAATTATCGTCACAAAATTCTTTTGTACGCTAATTATGCAGAATGAAGATACGTGAATGCAGACTCGAAGGAATCTGGGACATTGGTTTCATTGACCCGGATAAAGTTCATGTCAAGACCGTGGATGAAAATCCCGTGAACACAGAGGACGTTTTGCTAACGTTCTTTAAGCGACAAAGTACCAAAAAGGAAATACTATTTCCTTACAACTTCGGGTGAGTTTTACCGTCTTCTACACATTCTATTTTGCTTCCCCGATATAAAGTGTAATCGATAAGTTCTGAATACCTGCGTATATAAACGTGCGCAGGTTCCACTACATTCTGCTAATCATTAGACTCGAGGAAGGAGAAGTTGAAGTCTGGGACTCACTAAGGAAAGATCAAAATGAATACAAAAGCGTGCGTCTAATGCTCAAGAGGTAATTTCAATCGCACTATATCAGCCTCTTTCGTTCATTTCCGGATATCAAAAGTATAAGTAATAACTACTCAATTCATTTTCTTTTCCGGACAGGGTTTACAGAAAGTTCAAAGCGGAAGAACGCGGTGTATGGCCAGAAAAGCTGGAGTTCAAGTCTAACAACGTAAGTACTACTACGTGTATCTTTCTAATACCATTATCATTCTCTTGATTATTATTTGATTAAATTATATTCTTGTATATATAGTGGTGTCTGCGACAACCACAGGGGACAGAACTATGTGGATACTACGTTTGCGAGTACATTCACACGAAGGTCAATGAGAGAGTCAAGAGTGTAAGAAATCGAGAGGTACGTGAACATCATACACAACTTTTATTTTGCCACCATGCATCAATTGTGTTTAGTTTCGATCATAGCTGATTTTATTTCCTTCTTTTAAAGATGTCAAACAAGCGGAGCCAGCTCCTACCACGCAACCGCGTAAAAGCTATTGCGGAGGAATTGGCGGGATTCTTACTTACACATGTCATAGATGAACACGGTGAATTCTACTTTGACGAAAGACCACCTCCACCCCCTGCAGTCGATGCTACAAGGGAACCGCCGGCAGTCGATGCTACAAGGGAACCGGCTCCATTGTAATTAATTAGGAGTACTTAAATTTATATGTGACGAGAGTACTTTGTATGTGTATAATGACTACTTTATATGTGTAGTGAGTACTTTATACGCGATCTCCTCCGAAACCCTGAAAAATGAGCGAAAAGGAAAAAAACAGAAACCCTAAACCCCGAAAAATAATCGAAAAGAAAAAAAAACCAAAACCCCCCTGAAATAATAAGCAAAAAAAGCAGGAACCTTTAGTACTAAAGGTCCTCAGGGTTGAGCTCGCCTGTGCGCCCACGTGGAGACCCTTTAGTACCGGTTTTATTTAGGTGCCGGTACTAAAGGGTTACCCCTTTAGTGCCGACCCTTTAGTACCGGTTGTGTGGCCGGTACTAAAGGCCATCTACAACCGGTACTAGAAGTGGGTTCTCTACTATCGCCGTGCACCACAGCAGCACACCATCCGGCGTCAGGTGCACCGCCAGCTTCACGCGCTCCTTCCGCCGGCGCTGGATCTGCATGCGGTCGTACAGCTCGTCGGGCATCCCCAGCCCCTCGCTCGTGGCGACGATGGGCACGGAGCTGATCATCCCTCCCGGCACGGTGAACTCCGGGAGGTCGGCGTGGGCGAGCGGCACGCCCTGGTACGCCACCACGACGCGGCGATCCGTTACATTCGTCCTGGCGCTGAAGTGCCAGGGCTCTCTGGCTGGGTTGTCGACGCGGAGGATGATGTTGAACGTCGGCGCGAGCGACGCGCCGGTGCTGGCCAAGGTTTCGGATACCGGTTCAAAAAAAATTCCGGAGGGGGCCGATATTTCCGGTAACCGGGGTTACCGGAAAATACCGGCCGGTAACCGGCTCAATATTTCGGCAAGAATTTAGGATTTAAACTTAAAACATCGAATTTTTTTGAAATTTAAATTTTTCGAGCACAAATTTATTTCAAATTTGACTAATCCGAGATTTTTCATCCGAGATATGCAAATTCCGGGGGGGTCCGAGAAATCCGGTTACCGCGGAATTCCGGCTGGTAACCGAAACTTGGTGCTGGCCCGATCTAGCCCTCGACGGCGGGCAGCTTCACCCAGAAGTCGGGTAAATATTCGGGACGCTCGGTGTTGTATGAAACGAATACGACGAACAAGATGTACAGGATTATCACGAACACCGCCAAGGCCTGTGCGCAAGGATGCTTCTCCAGATCACAGCCGCGTGGTTCATCTTCTGTGTGGATGGCTCCGGCCCATGGATATCCACGCTGATGGTAAGACGTACGACCGCAATCGATGAAACAACGGGGGTCGCCGGACCTAATATGTAGGTAAAAACTCGTCTTCCACAGCGAGTTCTGATCTCATCGCACGCGACAATTGGATATACATACACCTGCCTTGTGGAATAAACTAGCTAGACTTCCGGAACTTACCGTGGTCCTTCCCTTCTTGTTAGACCTGGACTCTGAACGATATAAGAATCCCAAACAGTTTAGGAGTAAGTAGTTTGGGAAAAGGATCCAGGTCGAAACCTGTTTCGAATCCAAACCACCAAGTCGTCTCTTTTTTGCCTTCCAAATTCCGTGTCATCGGAACCTCAGCGTGCCCTGTATTCAGTCTTGACGGTTGGCATGGGTCAAGGCGGCGACCTAGAACCTGGGGTATTCGATCTTGATGGACCATGGTGCGTCCCGCTCCTATTCATGACAATAGTCTGTCTATTGACGATGTTGCCTATGGTCTTCATAAACCCGGGCAGTCCCTCCATCTCCGTTCACCTCACGGGCTACGACGGCATAGACCCCGGCGGCGCCGCCCGCGTGGTCTCGCCGGCCTTCAACATCACGCTCCGTCTAAATGACACTTGCGTCGACCGCGCGGACGTGGCCGTGATGTACTCCGGCGTCGCGCTCGGCTGGGCGCGCGGGGATCCGCGGGACTGCGTCAAGAGACGATGGGCCAAGGACGTGGAGCTGGTGGCCCGGGGAGCAGGGGTGGGGCTGTCGCAGCGCCTCCGCGACCGCATGGCGTCCGACTGGCGTTCAGCAGGCACCATGGAGCTCGACATCGATGTCACCACGTACAAGGAAGACCCACCCTCTACCGACACCGAGTACCCCCAACACATGATCGTGCACAGAGTAAGGATTGATGAGAAAGAACAACTAGCTAGAACCGACGCCTCTGAATTTGTCTGGTCAGAGTGATCATCGAAGATGTAATATGGATATAAGAAAACTAATAAGAGGTCCGTAGCTGCTGTTATCTGTGCAGAAAATTGGACAAGTTGAACTCCAAATTTGTTTTTTATGCATGTAAAGGTACAATTTGATTAGTATGTACCCGTCCTATTTATTGAAATTTTACTACACTAGCAAACCATGCCCGTGCGTTGCCACGGAATAAAAAGCGGGTGAATATAACAGTAAAACATTTGTCATAATTTAGACAAAGACGTCAAATATAACGACATGTGGTTTCTATTAATAAAATGAAAATACCAATTATCTCCCTCTTATTTACTCTAGGCACCTTGTTTAAAAATTAGAAAATCCAAGAAATGATCCCTATACCGTGAGATGGTGGCGCATTAAATATCTTATGTACAAGTATGAAATAAGCACATAGTTCTGATCATATTTGTCTATCCTTATTCTGGACGGTAAAAAAGACAATGTTTTGTGATGACAAAGAGTCAAAAACCTTGAGTAGATGAGCTTGAGCGAATATTACACCTTGGAGCGCATATCTCTTCCTGCGACAGCAAGTGTTTGTCCATGCCTCCCTCGTTGGCCTGTGCTCAGCCAGGATGGTCGCCATGGTGGCTGTCGTGGCGGAGCTTGTTGTCGCGGGAGTCGGATAGATGGACGATGGTAAACTGGGGGTAGCCAGCTGGGGACGTCGTTCATGTCAAAGAGCACGTCTACAGGACGCCGCTCAGCTACTGCCTACACGCCGCGGCCTCGCAAAAAACATGATTCCTTGTGCCTTCCGAGTTTCCGACCGCCCGCCACCGGACTTTATCTCCTCCACGCCGCCAGAACCTCGAATACTTGTGCCCCGTTCAGCCCTAGTTTCCAAGCGTGGAAGACGGAGCTCGCATGTGGTCAGGTAGATGGAGACGTACGATGCTGGCCGGCCGGAGTTTGAGAAGACGGTTTCGATTCGCTCGGCTTATGGCACCTCCAGTCCTCCACTCAATTCCTTCAGTTGAGGCGCGGACGTGTTCGGGAGGTGCATATGTCCTTGGCGGCTGTAGCTAGGGGATGACGGCCGATCGAGACGCCGGCTAGGGCTGAGCTCTCCACAGAGACAGTTTGTCGTCTCGTAGGGAAGGGGAATAGCACGAACGGACAGACGTCATTGCGCTTCCAGGAGAGAGTAATTTTATCGCGTTGGTCGCGGGATTGACTGGGAATCGGTTTCTTCTTATCTCACGTCACATTGCCTCGTGTGACCTTGGCTCGGCCGGGCTGCGATCGGAAACCACGCAACGTACATGGAAACAATTGGTGCGAAGTACTGAAACCAAACGACCGAGACGACGACGTAGGAAACGAAGCCACGGAAGGCTTAGATCAATGAACCGTTATTTTAACTTACCGGTGGCATAGGTGGGTAATTATTTACAACTTCAGGGGCAAATCAGATGACCTACCAAACCAAACGGCGGAAACCTTAGCGCTTTTATTATTAGGTATAGATTTGATATTGTAATTTGCGTTTACCGAGCCTACTCCTCGTGGTCAACGATTACGAGTGAGAGAAAGATTGTCATATCAGGAGAGAGAACGGTCATCTTTGCAAAATTTGCAAGGCCAGCCTCGTATCTTCTCTATCTAAATAGGAGAGCCTCGCTACCTAATTTTTCAGCCTCCTCATACCTCCACGTCACCTCAATTATTGAGCGATTTACCTATCAAGTTGTTCCGTCGCTTGCGTTCGTTTTACCCAGCTAGGGATGTAAATGGTACGGATAATTTCCGCTCCATATCCGCACCCGCATCCGTTTTTTAGGATACGGTATGTAGTTTTAGAAATCCGCCGGATATGGATGCGGATGTGGATATTGGACAAGCGGATATCCGACGAATATGGTAGCGGATATGGTATTGATAATATCCGACGGATATGGATTATCCAACATTTTTTGCGGATTATCCGACGCCCTCTGATAGGATAATCCGATAAAATTAGCCACACGCCAAATGACCACACAACCTAGTTAGTCCATTGGTCATGCTATTGCCGGTATTGCATATTTACACTTTTATTGTTGCTTACTGTTAATGTATTTGGTTGCCTTTAGATCATCGTGATATTGTGCCATACACAAGTTGATGTATTGTACGAACAAGCGTGTTACTTTGTATACATTCAAAAGTGTTACATGTTTTCTCATCATGTTATTTGCATAAAAGAAACAAAGTTCTATTTTTATGTGTGTATTTATTTAATTGTCCGCTTCCGATCCGAATCTGTTCCGAATCCGCTCCATATCCGACATCCGATATATCCGTATTCGAATCCGCATCCAACAATTATCCGCTCCGATCTGAATCTGACAAAAAAATATGGTAAAGGATATGGAAATAGCAATATCCGATCCGATCCGATCACATCCCCATACCCGACGTGCGTTCGCGTTACCCAGCTCGATTAGAGGATCCTATATGGGCTGTTTTCGTGTCCCTCTGTATGGGCCTCCGCTACTTGGGCTGGTAGACACGATCCCCAGCTTGGTCGTCCCCTACGTTTTTTTACACAAAACCTATATATCGCCCTACGGCGACGCAACTCGCGCACATCGCCTGAAGGATGCGGGGGCGCGACGCTGGTGGGCCGGCCCATCAGACGATTTTTTCTGTTTTTTCGTTTTTTCTCCGGTTTTTCGTATTTCTTTTTCCTGTTTTCGTTTTTCTCTTTCTTTTATGTTTACTTTTTCTTTTCTTTTCCGTTTTCTTTTCAGTTTTTGTTTTATTTTCTGTATTCATTTTTTCTTTTCATTCTTTTAATTTTTTCCTTTTCATATTTTCTTTTCTCGTTTTTCACGTTTTATTTTCTGTTTTTGTTTTTTTTTCTTTTTTCATTTTCTTTTCTTTTTCCTTTTATGTTTTCTTTTTTTGTTTTTGTTTTTGTTTTCTTTTTCCTTTTTCATTTTCATTTTTATTTTTGTTCTTTTAATTTTTCTTTTCCTATTTCTTTTCTTTTCTCGTTTTTCACTTTTTATTTTCTTTTTTTCCTTTTCTTTTTCGTTTTCTTTCCTTTTTCCTTTTATTTTTCACCCCCATTTTCTATTTTTTTAAATTCGTGCAAAAATATTTTTCGGTCACCCCCATTTTCTATTCACTTTTAAAATAGTTCAAAAATAGTTTCTGTTCCACCGTTTTTTTCAGTTCACTTTTAAAATTGTTTAAAAAATAGTTTCCGTTCAACCTCATTTCTGTTCATTTTTTTAAATCGTTCAAAATAGTTTCCGTTTTACTGGTCTTTTCTGTTCACTTTTAAAATCGTTCAATAATAGTTTTCGTTCACTTTTAAAATCGTTCAATAATAGTTTTCGTTCACTTTTAAAATCGTTCAAAAATAGTATCCGTTTACTGGCCTTTTCTGTTCTCTTTTTCAAAATCGTTCAAAAATAATTTTCGTTAACTTTTAAAATCATTCAAAAATAGTTTTCGTTCACTTTTAATATCGTTCAAAAATAACTTTCGTTCATAAACCTTTTTGCTCACCTTTTAAATCTGTTCAAAAATATTTTTTTGTTCCCCGACCTTTTTTTGTTCACTTTTTAAAACTGCTCAAAAATAATTTTCGTTCACTTTTAAAATCGTTCAAAAATAACTTTCGTTCATAAATTTTTTCTGTTCACTTTTTAGATCCGTTCAAAAATAATTATTGTTCACCGACCTTTTTCAATTTTTAAATCGTTCAAAAATAGTTTCCGTTCACCCCCATTTTCTGTTCACTTTTAAAATCGTTCAAAAATAGGTTTCGTTCATTGGCCTTTTCTGTTCACTTTTAAAATCGTTCAAAAATATGTTTCATTCATCGGCCTTTTCTGTTCACTTTTAAAATCGTTCGAAAATTGTTCAAATTCAAATATTGTTCAAATTTTAAAAATTGTTCAGATATTTTTTGAAATAGAAAAGGTTCAGATTTTGAAAATTATGCAATTTTCAAAAACATTTTTATTATATTTTTGTTTTCCCAAATCAACATAACATACTTGTTTTTTATAGAACTGCCACACGTATTTAGCTTGTGTGTACATGGCTACAGGCCTACAGCCATCGTAGCTTTTTTTCACAGTACAGAAACGCGCTCGGTAGGAAGACGAAACATGATTTATAAGCAGAACAGTAGCGCGCACGAAAATGGGCTGAGCCCAATACGCGGTGCTTGTAGGCGATGCGCGTAGGATGCGTCGCTTGAAAGCGATGTATAGCACCTCCCGTTTTTTTACCCAAAAGTCATCAGAAAGGTAAAGACTTAATACACACATACTTGGACGATTCCTTTTGTCAAAACAAAATTTCGATAATTTCCCTTTGACATGGCAATCACTGACATAACAAAGATGTATCGAGGCTTTTGTCTAGAACAACCAGTCGACCAGATGAATAATATGTGATTCATATTGCACGCAGCAGCTTCGAAGGTTAGAGTAGCCACCATTTGGCAATGAAACATAACCCATATTCAACTTATCAGGGCAATAGTTCCTGTTCTATTTCCAGCTCGGGTATATATAGCATAGCTAGTATAAAAGGCCATATAGACTTCACGTTGCATTACTGTCCTCAACAGACTTCTTGTATTCAGGTTTGAGCTCATGCGTCCCTTGATTTGGTCCTCGCTTGTTGTAGACACAAAGATCGTTCATTATCTCCTTCAGGAATTACTGCATGAATCAAGTGCGAGCAGGTGGTAAGCGAAGAAACGGATGTATACTATGTAGTAAGAATATGCAATTACTGTAGTATCAGTGTATCAACATTTTATCAATATAAATGCTTCTAGGAGTCGCAAGCAAAATACCTCTGGTTGGTGTGTTTCCTGCATTAGATGCTTTAGTGACCAATTTGGCTGCCATTCAAACAACTTGAATAGGATATTTTCCAAATCCTTGCGATCCATTCGTGTTCTTTTCAGTTCAAAAGGTTTTGCTGGTGTTGCTTTCTTCTTGTCCTGATAAACACGAAACTACAAGTAATGACGCTCTTCTAAAAGAAGACCAATTCAAATAATTGGTTTTCTGGGAATGCTTTTATCAGAAAAAGGTAACTGTCAAGAACATAGCATTTAATTGTCAGGTATAAGATGGAAATCCTGACTTCAAAAAACACGTCACCACTAATTACTACTCTCAAGGCCCCTAATAATAAATGAAGGGGGAAAGGTGATCCTGAAAAAGGAGTAACCTTTGGCACAGAAGGAAAATTGTTCAGTTGAATCATTCATTTGCTGCACTCCCATTCCATGGTCCTTGTCAAGTACCTAATAAACAAACCGGGGGGGGGGGGGGGGGGGGGGGTGTGGAGTGGTGAATGTACATAATAACAATTGGAAGAGGAAACCGATCGAAAAGAGGGTCAAGATGAAATTAAAAAAATACTGACATGCACTTTTCTTGTTTTAATCATAGATTTTTTAGTCCTTTCATGGCATAATTTTGCATAGTCTGAAAGATTTTCTCTGTGAGGTTCCATGTCAAATTTGTGCCCGATTTTTCCTTCACACGTGAACTTCCCTGCAATAAACAGAAGGTCGTAATTTTGTGATACATAAAATAATTACTACTACTAAGGTGTTCTGAATAAACAGCTTCCATTCAAACTTTTGTTCAAATGATCAATCTCAAAATTGTGCACCTCTCTTCTCTAGAATCATGATATCACTTACCAAAAAACTTCTAAAGGTATCAAAATAAAATGTATATAATGCCAATAATATTTGATAAGACATAGCTAAGGAACTGTACATAAATTTTGGATTAAAAAGTAAAAGTAGTACGCCAAAAGTTTGTTATTGTCCTTAACCTGGTTCAACGGCAACAACCGACATGTTCGATATATCTGATCTATAGCATAATCATGTACTCCATCCGTTCCACAATGTAAGATGTTCTAGCTAGCTCACATGCATGTTGGCTAGGTGCAAAACCAAATGAGTGTACATACACATTAAAACATGTCCATATACATCTAAATACATGTGAATATGGGGAAAATCTAAAACATCTTATATTTAGAAACGGAGGGAGTACATGATTATGCTATAGATCAGATATATCTTATACATGTGAATGTGAATGAGTATTTAGGAACAGAGGGAGTACTAAATGAAGCTTGGTGTGCTAGCTTTACGGAAATACATATTCCAAGGTTTACACGTGGCATGAATCAGTATGCACACTGAACTGATGAAGAAGGTTCTAGAAAAATGTAAAACATAGAGAGCCCACAAAGAAGCATATACTGAATGAATTAATTAGAACTGAAATAAAAACATGGCTCTTAAATAGTAAGTTCAAACTAATTAAAGAAGACACATGTAAGGAACTATTTCAACGCATCGAGAGCCAGAAAAGAGGACCCCACTGGTGAACAGGGTGAAAGTATAATTATATCAATATATTAGCACTATCCTATAAAGTTCAAGAAATAGTCCAATATGCACAATTCGACCTGAACTACATATAAACTGGATCAATTCCTTTTCTATTTTAATGGATAGTCGGAGCTCCTGGTGGTTAGCCAGAAAAAAATTGAATTATGCCAACAACCACAAATGATTGGGGCCTGAGGAAAAGTGAAGAGTCAGGACTCCAAAAGCAACTAGATGCCTTCACTTCGGGTGTGTTTGGTTTTGGAACAAGGTGGAATGGAATGGAATTACTAGAGGTTAGCTTCTGAACACCAAACACACCTCGTTACTAGAGGTAGGATGGATTTATAGATTTAAAGCAAAATCTCTTGCAGGCAATTAAAAGTGAGAGTCTCTCCTATGAATAAAGGCTGAATGGCTGAGGTTAGCTTCTGAACCAAATTAACGTAATGCATATTTTTATATTCAAAAGGGTATTGGTAGAATAAAGATCGTTTGCTTCCTAGTTACAGAAACAACAGGTTTCAAAATTTATATAAGAAAAATAAAATAGATGCATGAAAAAATATTTTTTTTAGTTGAAAGGGAGCACAATAATTACCTTGGTTAGACTCGGAGAAAACACACATTGGCACAAAATCCTTGAACATATTTAAAGAGTAATTCCTTGGTGTATTGTCATTGTCTGCTTGAGCCATCTCCATCTTGAACTGTTATTTCAGTAACACCATGTAAGAAACATAGGCACCATAACGCAAACATCTTAAATGGATTCTATTGTACACATTTGAACATGGCTGCCTTACTCCTCTGAGAAAACTGGGGAGCAGAGAAACAGGAGGTCCATGGACGCTATTTATGTGTACGAGTTCCGCAAAAACATGGAAAATACATATCCAAGGCACTACGTTTGAGGGCCGTTAGCTTTCTCTGTGGAATGGAACATAGTAAGTATGGCAAAAGCTTTTCAATACAAAATGTTGCTTAACGGATCCAGACTGAAGAGGCTATTCTCCCATAAACTACGAGAAATTTATGCTCGTAATTCATCAACGATTTATAGCTGAAATTTTCGGAATTAATTAACATCCATATGTTATAATGCAAGATCCAAAGAACAATGTTGTATTTTACTAAAATTAAGTTAAACTTGACAAGTCACACGGGGCACTTTGAGGTGATTCTTATTACAGACAAATCATAAATAATTGGAAGAGCAACATGAATTTAAGCAAAAAGAAAAAAGCGCAACCGAAGGCAAGCATACTTCACCATTCTAGTAATGCGTGAGTTAAAAGTATTCCAGACAGAAAACATGAATAGAAAATGCTATACTAGGCACTTTTGATCTCATTCGGAAGGAGCCACTGCCTTCTTTTAAAACGTCGTTTCCCATCCCAAAATAAAATAATAGGCTCGCTCTTGAGGAGCGGGAGAAATTGTTGGAATTCTATGAAAGAGTCCCAGGAGTAAGTGTGTCAAGCGGCGCCCGAACCCGGCCCGCATAAGCTCAAAATAGGCAAAGGTTAGCTGTCATTTTTCTGCTCAGATTCGATCGTTTTTAACTAAAAACGAGCTAAGCGGGCCTGGGCGGGACCACCGCTTGAAACCTGACCCGGGAGCCAGGATGCATGCCAGTTTCAGGGTTTAGCTAGGCTGATAAAATTACGGAGCTCAAGATGGTCATAAAACAATCAAACAATGATAACCAAGTATACTGAACGAACTGCCGCAGAGCAAACACCAGCCTCTTAAAGGCCCGATACACAGTTTAATCCACGCTATTCTAAAATTCAGCGATGTTCCGCTCGAGCCAAGCCACGCAACCGGAGGGGGAAGGGGAAAGCTTGCCTGCTTCGGGTCCTCGTCGGTGCAGAGTGGGTCGAAGGAGAGGATGACCTTGGCGACGACGGGGTTAGGGTTGTGGCCTCCCGCGGCGGAGGCGGCGGTGGCCTCCTGCCAGGCTTGTGAGACGATGGTCGGGCACTTCATGAGCCACACGGAGCGGTCGGCCCGAGCCGTCTCCAGGTGCTGCACTTCGTCGGCCATGTCCGCGGATCGGTGGTGCTCCGGTGCGCGGTTACTCTCGTCCAAGGATGTTGCACGGCTTGTGTGCCGGGAATCGAGGTGCTTCCTGCTTTTAACTCGAGGCGGTGGATCGCAATTCGCAACAGAGGACCCATCGGATCGGCGTTAATTACTCGGAGACGGCTCAAGGGGTTTTCTTGATTGGGCCGTATGTGGGTGCACGTAACTGGTTGGTTTTAGGAACGCTCTGTGCAAATCTCCGACACCCCCGCCGGCGACGATGTCCCCCATATCCGAGACCTTCCGCGCCTCCTTGCGTCTTCCTCCCGGTGCACTCCCGTCCGCCGACTCCCGCTGCTGTGGCCTTCCCGGCTGGGTTATCCTCAACTCGCTGGCCTACATGGTCAATGTCCATAACGAGACCACCGCCAGAACCACCACGCTCGACGGCCTCGACATCCAGGTGTCCTTCCTGATCGCCGCCCCGCCGCGCCTCTCCTACTGCTGTATCTGCTGCACCAACAGCAAAGAAAACCCCTTCGCCTGCGAGCCCAGGATCCTTACCTCGGTGGAAGATCTCGCCCTCATCGAAGTTGCTTTCACCACCACCGGCACCCAGGAGTGGTTCGTCTACGAAGCCAGGGACGGCTACCCATCGCTTCACCTTCTCCGGGATCTCCGTCTGTATTCTCAAGAGAACTGTATGGGGTATACCTATGGCCTCATGTCCCATGACGAAGGCCGGCAATTCCTTGTGGTTGCTCTAAGCTGCAAGGGCGAGAAGTACAGTCTCCACATCTTCCGTTCCTTGCAGTCCGATTGGACCAAGAAGCCGCTACAGGTAGATTACGGGCTGGCCAAGAAAGCGAAGCGCTTCAATCCCACCTATGTGATCGCTCTTGGAGATGGACTTCTAGGCTGGGTTGATCGCTGGGAGGGAATTCTGATCTGCGACGTGCTCGCCGCCCTTGCCAGCGACGGCACGCCCACCGCCGCACGTTTCGTCCCGATGCCGATGCCGCTGCCCAGCAACCAAGAACTGTACCTCCAGCGTGATCTTCCACGGCCGATTCGTGACGTCACCTTCAGTCATGGCCAAATCAAATGCGTTGAGCTGGAGCAACTGGTGAGACTCATACCCAAAGCTGCACCACCAGCTGCTCACGATCCCTCGGACACGCTACTGCTCTACGACTCAGAATCACCCATGGTTCCAGACCAGGAGGAGGAGAACGACGAGTATGAGGTCCTTGGTTGGCGGCTCGTCAACTGGTATAGGGAACTGGCCTGGGACCATTGGCACAGGGGAAGCATGGTTCATTCTGATGACCTTGGACCTGTCTCCTTGCCTCCGCTAGAACTAGAAGGCGGCTCGTCGACTGCTGTACATTTATCATTCAAGGACCTGCAGACGTGTTATCCCACTATGTGTGGCGACGACGATGCTGTTTACCTCATCTCCATGCTGGATAAGAGGGACCAAACTGCCTGGATTGTTACTGTTGACACCAAGAGCAAGTCACTGTCAAAGCCTATGCCATTTTCTGCTGATAGATCTTTTCTGTTCGATCCAACCCACATTCCATGTGTGCTGACAAAATATCTTGCGCTAAACCAGGTAACTATATATGCTGTCACTCGTTTATCACATGACACTCTTCACGAATATTTCTTCTTATCTTGTTCTAATATGTATGTCCATTTGTACCCATTGGCCCACTTTCTTCGCTTCTGGCTCTGGTGTCTGACAACAATTGTTAATACTTAATTCATGATAGATCCTTCTTTGGCTTCTACGAAGTGCTTCAGATATAGTTAGTTACAATGAATCATGTGTTACTTTATACCCTTGTTTTCTGTATTATGATTTATCGAGATAACTTCTAGTGCCACTGCATCTTGTGGTGCTTCTGTGCTACCAACACATGGTAGCACCGCCAAACTGTCATTAAAATTTTGAATAAGAATGTGGAGATAGACTGCAACATAATATAGAATGGCATGAAAATCAATTTCAGATTGAACATACACGACAGAAAGAAAATAGAGAAAATCTGCCCTGAATAGTGCTTCACATGTTCTCTCTCTTCATGCGACGATTTACTGTGAAAATAGAAAATAGCGATCTGAGCTTTGAGGACATCTTGTTGCAATGCTACCAAGCTATTATCTACTGTGACAATAGTAATTAATGATCTGAAATATTAGGACATCTTGTTGCAATGCTACCAAGCTATTATCTACTGTGACAATAGTAATTAATGATCTGAAATATTAGGACATCTTGTTGCAATGGTACGAATATTATTCAGACTTTGTAAATAAATGTTTTGTCATGCGATCGTGGATATGTAGCACGGTGTGACGGTACCACGGCAAGGTGTGGTAGAGCATTAGAACCTTCTCTCCAATCGATCAGATGGTGGATGTTTCTACTAATATATATGGGCCTGAATTGACATTGGCGGTTGATTATGAAATCATATTTATTATATCTATAGTGAGTAGCGAGTCTCATGAATCTAATGGTTTTCTGCTCTCCCTGCATATTAGATAGCCCCCCACAAAACTGCAATGGTTCCAGTAAGAAGCGGCAGCGACTTACATAGACGGCCGAAGAGGAGTAAACTTTTATTGTAGCTTCTCTAGCCTTTATCAGGTAATAAAGAGTAGCATTCCTTAGTTGTTACTTTATTACTCAAACATCTGTCCTATAAACAGTTCTCTCATGAGCATGATATTCTTTTTGACTGATGCAGTTGCAGCGATGATACCAGCCAACCATACAGTATGCTGACCTTCTCTGTTCTCTGGACATGGTTTGTTTTGTAAGACGACAACATGCTTATTTCATGGTTCTATGTAAGTCATATGTGTCGACATGTTTGTGGTCTAGAACTGTATCATATTTAACGCATGATGTTCATTTCAGTCGTTTATGTGAACATCAGGACATGGTACTGTTTAAAAATGGTATCACGGTATATTGGTTGCAGTAACATCTTATATTGTGTGATGGAGGGAGTATATGTTTTGTGCCCTACGATTGTGTCTAACAGTGTTCGACTCAACATACAATGTGGTGCAGTTTCTTTTCGTTAAGAAAAAACTTTGGAGAAACTGATGTCTTTTTTACTAACTATTAGAGAGGCTTATAGTCATGGTGGTGGCGGTATGTCCGGAAATTGCAAATGGCTCCCGAGCTACATGGAGCTCGTTTTTTTTATAAAAAATCAAAATCGGCACTTTTGAGTTTCCAAAAATCGTGAAAAAAATCTTTAATTAAGATAGTGTCGATATCTACAAACGTGCAAAATTTCAACTAAAAATTCTCTATATTTTTAGTTGCGCAAAAAAGACAAATCAGGAAATTCTGACAATGTGTAATATCCACCACCCATTTGCCATTTTTGCCCAGCCCACAATACAACGATATTTCGATAATATCTACATTCGGGAATTGTTTCTCAATTTTTGGAAACTCAAAAGTGCCGATTTTGATTTTTTTTAAAAACAAGTTTCATGTAGCTCGAGAGCCATTAGTCCACTCTCCGGTATGTCCCTCTTTTCGCCCCTTAGTAGTGTGATGCTACACTCCATTTTTTTTTGACCCGCAACATATGTTTTATGTATTTTTCTTTTTGTTGTTGTTAACACCTCGATTACGTCTTCTTGCCCTTCTTATTTCGTTCTACACTTTCTGAAATAAGTCTTGCATGCAGCTTATGCACTTGTACTAGTAAGCATGCATGTGCAATGCACGTCTCGTTCAATTATTAAACTACAATCATAATGATTCGTAAACTATATCACTACAATGAGTTCATATGTAAACATTTGCATATGTACGAAAATAGATGTATCAACAATGTTTTACAATTCAAAGTATGCATGGAAGAAGTCTTAGGGTGTGTTCGGTTGAAGAATAAGCTAGAATGGAATGGGTCCGACCCGTCCCTAGAGCTGATTCCCGTGTTCGGTAGCAAACTAGAATCGGAACCTACTCATTCGCAGGAACGGAATATTCGGCCAGATGCCGAACGTGGTCGTTTCTCCGATTCGGAGGAATCACCTGGTTCCGAGACTGTCAAGGAAAAACACGTCGTCTCCCATCTCACCCCTCACCCTCGTCTCTCCTCTCCCCATCTGGCCGGGCGGAGCAAGGCGCGGGGCCGGGCGGAGCAAGGCGCGGAGGAGCAAGGGCGCCGGAGGAGCAAGGTCGCCGGCGATGCGCCGTCTCCGTCGCCTCTCCCTCCACCTCCTCCAGCCCTCCAGACGCCCGTGGAGCTCCCCACGGCCGCGCACCGCGACCTCTGCTTCCGGCAGATGTCCGCGCTGGTGCGGGAGGCCGGGGTGCGGTGCGGGGACGCGAGGCGGGCGCGAGAGTGCGGGCGGAGGCCTCCTGCCTCGCCCTGGCGCACGGCCTCCACCACCGCGCGGTCACCACCACCGAGGGGCTCGGGAACAGCCGGATGCCGACGCCGCGGGCCCGCCGCCTCCGTGAGAGGGCTTCTCGAGGCTCACGTCCGCCGAGGCGGAGCGCGCCGTCGCCGGTAACCTCTGCCGCTGCACCGGGTACCGCCCCATCGCCGACGCCTGCAAGAGCTTCGCCCTGGCGCACGGCCTCCACCAGCCGCACGACGGCCAACGGCGTGGCGGCCAGCGGCCCGGAGGCGCGACGGCCAGCCAGCCAACCGGAGGTCAGCCGGGGCGGAGCCCTCCCGGAGCGGCGGCCAGCCAGCCGGAGGTCAGCCGGGGCGGAGCCCTCCCGGAGCGGCGGCCAGCCAGCCGGAGGTCAACGCCGTCCTCTCCCCTTAATTGAGTGTTTAGGGAATGTTTAAATTAATTGAACATTTAGATTAATTTAGACTCTAATTAATTGAATATTTACACTAATTTGTTTCGGTTCCATTCCATCTTCTTCAAATCAACCGAACAGGGGAATGGAATTTGTTGGGATGAAGTAGAATGGAATGGAATGGAATGGAACTCCACTTCATCCAACAACCGAACACATCCTTAAACCGAATAAGGTCACCACATATAACCATTTTCTAATCCATTTATTTCAGGGTGTAGAACGTACTAGCATATGATGAGAAAACATTGATTAGAACTTCTTTTGTTTAAAATTTTAATTAAGTACCAAACCGATTGATGGATGGTACGTCCCAACACGTGAACTGTGTACGTGTTCTCCTATTTTGGGTAGCTGTACACGGCAGGAAGAAGTTTCCAACGAAACAACTTCCGGGCAAGCGCACCTAAAAAAAACCTTGGTCAATCTCGGAACTGGACGTGTCAGATTCTTGAAAGAAAGAAAAAAGATTAGGCGCGCCGACCGTCCACCGGTGGCGCCGCCCGTACCGATCCGACGGCGCAGCCTCGACGAGTCTTCGCCTTCGCCAGCTCCGACGTTTTCCTAGTTTCCTGGTCGCGCTAGATCGTAGGCACCACCCGCCCGCTGTCCACCCCATACCGCCCGTTCAACCCCCACCAAAATCCGATTGCCCTCGCGCAACCGGGGAGCTCCTCCACTTCCCCACGCCTCTCCCTCGCCCTCCACCGCCTCCTCCGGCGACGCCGCCGGTCGTAGCACCGATCCCCTCCCCCGCGGCCCCGAATCTAGGGTTTCCCACCGCCGGATCACGCCGGAAGGCCTCCGATGCTGCCGTGCGCGCGGTCGGCGCTGCGGAGGAGGGGCCTGGCCCTGGCCCTCCTGCGGGGAGCGCGCGCGGAGGGCGAGTGCGGCAGGAGGGAGCCGCTCGCCAATGCCAGGTGCGCGGCCACGCTCGCTGGGCTCGGCACCCGCCGTTGGGCCGATCCGCCGGCGCGCCGCTTAGGAGGTCCGTGGCCCGCGGCGGCCACGCAGACGAGGAGCTTCCTCGGGTGCGGCGACGGGGAGGAGGGGAGCGTCCTCTCCAAGGTCTACGAGGAGAGGCGCGTGATGGGGTACGTACGGTGGAAATGGACAGCCTCTGCTCTGTCTTGTTTTTTGCTTATGTGATTTAACTTCTGAAACGGAAGTCATTTGATCGTGTAGGTACTCGCCGGAGCAGATGTACGCCGTCGTCGCGGCTGTAGACCTCTACGAGGATTTCGTGCCCTGGTGCCAGCGGTCCAGGATTATTAGGCGCTATGACAATGGCTCCTATGATGCGGAGCTCGAAATTGGGTTCAAGTTCTTTGTTGAGAGCTATGTCTCTCATGTTGAGATGGAGAAGCCCAAGTATATTAAGGTGAGGGTCCTGTAATGCACCACCTGTCATTGCGCGAATGGAAAATCAATTAATTCGAGCTACCTAATTAGATCATTGATTCTTGAAAGATTCTAGAATAAGGAAGTTAGAAACAATGAAAGTTGTTCTAGAGGCAGCTGTATTGCAAGTTCAATCAAATACATGACATATGCGGTTGCTATTTATTTTCGTTAATAGAAAAATCACCATCAAGATTTAGATTGTTGTCACCTGTCATAAATTGATTCATCACTTCCTTGGATGGTTTATTGTTAGATCTGCTGAATATAACACTTATAATCTAACCTGGTTTCTCTACTGGCAGCATTATTTCTTTCGTGAGCTATTGCTAAGATTACTTGTTTATTTTCATTCAAATATGAATAAGTTCTGTAACCCTTTCCAACTGCTGTTGATAAGTTACCTTTTGGTAATATGCCCAGACTCTCTTATGTGACCAGACATGATATTATTTATGCTGAACTATAAGTAGTAAACACTTATTTAGTTACAGGAATTGTAGGTAGGTTCTTGAAATGCGGTTGTCCCCAACAAGTTAAAACCGTTGTATTCATCTTATGTACTAGTTTTGCCGCTGGATCCCAGGCAAATGAGGAAAATGAACTAGCTGTGTTTGCTCTTTTTTTAGCTGCGCTGCAATCACCTGTTTATTTACACACCCTAGTGTTGGTTGTGAAATTAAGCACTTCTGAGTTATGCCAAAGTCATGCTTGCACTAATCATTCTTGGCAGATATTGTTCTCACCAGAAATTCAGTTCATCCTGCCATTACCTAACTATCATCAGTGTTAAAAATTTGAACCGTATCCTTGAAATGTAGGACTAATCAGAGTCTTGTTGTATGAACCTGGTAAGTTATCTCTTTACTTCTGTCCATGGCTTTCTTAACAATTAAGTCTTGGGAGTGTTGTTTTTTTGTGGTAAATCTGGGGAATAGTTGAGTTTGGGTTTTCATGGCCTTTTTAAAAAGCTGAAACTTTGATGGCTTATGTGAATATGGGTAATGCGTGGATTTCTTGAGCGTACAAATGTAGGAACATTTTCCCTCAAAACTCGGAGGTGCAGTCATTTTTTAGGTTATGGTATGTGATCTGCTGTTGGATGACACAGAATACATTAGGATGTGCACCAACTAGCCGAAACCCAGCGCTTCTGCACAGCTAGATAATAGATATTACTCCGTATAATGTATCGAACATACGTCTTTATATAAATAGAGTTGCTATACAGCTGTAATACTGATGTCGTGTCATATAATGGGAGTTGTAAACATTATTAATGTGTATCTGTTATCTGATTGACCGGCATTCACTGTAATAAGCAGTGTGGATCTTTCTCTTTGTTTTCTAATTACTGTGGGAATTTCTAGCCTTTCAAAGCGAGCGTGTAAGCCTTTTTTACCTTGTTTTAATAAATACAGTGCATGGTAAATCTAGGATGGAAGTCTATTTATCAACTTGGATAATCTAGGTTGCAATCAACCTAGGTTGTTTCTTTCACTTTCAGTATTTATCAGTGATATGTCATTTTTCTTTAGTACTTTGTTTATCCTACTTTTACCTCATTCTCCATGATTGAGGAGTTGCATTGGTTTGTTTCTGATTGCTATTGCTCTGTTGCAGACGACAGCGTCTCAAAGTGGGCTTTTCGACCATCTGATAAACGTTTGGGAATTCAAACCTGGTCCTACTCCTGGAACCTGTGACCTTTACTTCTTAGTGGATTTTAAGTTCCAGTCACCCCTATATCGACAGGTATAACTTGTTTGTTATGAGTATGCACATCAAGCGCATGCATCTGTTATTTTCTTGCGGTACTCATCAAGCTTTTCATCACAGGTTGCTTCCATGTTCTTCAAGGAAGTTGTTTCCAAGCTCGTGGGGTCATTTAGTGATTGATGTTTTAGAATTTATGGACCTGCCGTTCCTGTGCTGGAGAAATCCTATGGGCAAGGAAGGTAGACATAATTGATCTAATTTTGAAGAATATGAGCTTCATGGGAGCGTGTGGCGGTATCACAACAGAGGATTTCTCAGCAGAAGATACATACAGTCCTCTATTTGTGATGGCATGGTACCATTAGGCAAGTAGGTTAGGAGGGAAATCGGCCAGAATTTTCACCCTTTGGCTGTTTCTAAGGAGATTTTTTTCCATGTACTACTAGTTTACTACCCATCTGTAACAACAAAATGGCCAGCCACATACACACACGCTCGATTGTTTACCAGGTCAATCGGATGTTCAAAAATGTATTTCTCCTGAACTGTTGGCCACGAAGCATATATGGATGATGTACGTTTCTGATATTATGTGAACCTCGCCCGTCTTTTGATTCATGATGTTACTTTCATCTTTGGTTGGATGTGTATGGAATAATGGAAGTCTACTCTTACTTCTGCCGTTCTGCGCCCATTTTGTTATCACCTGATTGGGACAAACCGTTTGGGCGAGTGATTACTAATCATGCACGATCAAGTGATCAGAGTGAGTACCACTGCTGCCCAATCGCTTCTGAATCGTGCTCTGTTTTTTTTTATAGAACAATCGTGCTCTGTTAAAAGGAAAACTTTGAATCGTGCTGTTATGATACAAATGAATAAGAAATCCGATGCCTGCAAGGAGTCGAGTGCACGATTTCTCCTACTCCGTCGTCAAGCTCTAGCACCAGCCTCACGGTCCGGCCCCGACAAGGCCGGCCACCAGGTTCGCCAGCCTCCGTCCCGCCTCGCCCAACTTGACAACGTCAATGTCGCCCCCGACCGAGCAGTCGTCGCCCGCGGCCTCTTCGTCGCCGCCAGCACACCACTGTCCCGGCGTGACGCCGTCCAGCGGGCGCCGCAGCAGCTCCTGGTCTATTCTCTGCAGCAGCGCCTCGTCGCCGTCGCTGAACTGGCCCGCGAAGGCCGCCCCGCTACCCACCACTGCGTCGTACCGCGACCGCTGGTCGACGCCGTCCGGGACGTACACCCGGAAGCTGTGGTTGACGGTGGAGTTCCTGAAGTGCGCGAGTTGGCCATGACCGTCTGGAAGTAGAACTCCATGGGGCTCAGCGCGTTGCTGAAGTACATGAGCAGCGTCCTCGGGAGGTTGTCGGGCGCCACCACGCAGTGCTCCACGAACTCCCGGTCAGCACCGTCCAGGGAGAACCCTTGAAGAGCTCGAACGCGTCGGGCTTGGCGCGCTGCCCCGACGAGAAGGAGATCTCGGCGTTGGTGCTCTGCAGGAGGTTCTGGTCGAGGACGACCACCGGCGCGGTCTCGGAATCCGTCCTGTGGTCGATGAAGTTGAGGTCCCGTGGCACGGCGGAGAGGGCGTGCAGGAGGTCTGCGCACGCACGTACGCCACCGTAAATTTTGTCAGTGACATGCATGAGATCAATCGGAATGCTATCGAATGCACCAGACGTGATGACTACAGATTGATGATCGTGGGGCTGCTCACCGTCCTGCGTCACGAGCGGGTAGTCCGTGGCCTGGAGCGTGATGAGCCAGTCCCAGTCGGCGCCAACCCTCATCAGCACGGAGGCGCCGCGGAGCACGGCGGCGACGGCGGACGCGCCGCGGCCGTCGACGGGGTCTCCTTTCCTCACGACGTGCACGTTCCCGTACTCGAGGAACGCCTGCTCCGACCGGACGTACCCGGCCAGCCTGGCGCGCTCGAACGCGCCGGCGCCGGCGTCCAGGTGCAGCAGGTACCGGTTCCGCGGGTGGTACACGGCCTTGACCAGCCGCGTCATCCTGACGGACTCGCCGTGCCCGCCCGAGATGTAGTACGCGAGCACCGGCGGGTACCCCTCCCCACGCCTCGGGACCGTGGACGACGATGCCGCGGCGTCCGGGCTGCCGTCGTCGTACTCGTACGCCGTCGCCGCGTCCCTGAGGAAGAAGCTCGGCCTCGACGACGACGCGTAGCCGAGGACCAGCAGGGTGGTGGTGAGCGCGGCCAGCGCCGTGAACGGGGAGCACGTCAGGAGCCACGAAGCGCGAGACATTGCGTCAAGGTGTCTGTCAACGCTTGTGTGTGTTGGTTGGGCTGGGATCGGATCGTGGAGCAGCAAACATAAAAGCACTGACGCAACGACGAAGTGCTGTTGGTATGGGGATACTATATATCTCCTGCTGATATCCTGTTTCTTTTATTGTTCTGACATCATGTGTGTGTGGAATGGTGACCATGAAGTGGAGGACGTGCTTCCGAGCCAAAGAGAGAGGGAGCCGGCGGGCATGTCGCGGAGCGCCCGAGCATCCCAATCATTGCTAGCTGATGGACGGAGGTAGTAGTCGATGTCTCGCGGCCGGCACGATCGGCGCGTGATTGTATTGGAGGAGGCAGCTGCTCGTGTCATTCTAATTTTCGTCAGCTCCTGTACTTTGCTGATTTTGCCTGCCTATACAGACCGCAGCTCCGTTTCATATGCCCATTTGGTTCCGAAATCAACCGTGTCCTGCACCACTGGATATCTCACCGATTTTGCTGCAGTGCCCGGAACGAAGGCGACTTGTGGCTTTGTATGCGAGAGAGGGACAAAAACGAAGCGGCAAAGTTATAGTCTTTTTTTTTTTTGAATTTTCAACCGCCATATAATAGGTCAGCAAGCCGGCTCATTAAAAACCTTCCAATCCCTTAGGTACCCTGAAAGGAAAAGAGTGCGTCTGAAACTTGCCGCCTTAATTGTCAACAATAGTTACATCGTTTATAATGCTGCTAAGCAAAAAGCTAGGGACTTCATCAAGCCAACTACTAGAAATTTTATTACAGAAGCTATTACGAGCTAATTCATGTGCAACTTGATTGGCTTCCCTCGCACAGTGCTTGAAAGAAACCACACCAATTGAAGACACCATATCAATGCAGTCCGCAAAAATAGCTGCTGAGTCATTCCACCGCCGATCATCTCCCGTGCAAGTTTCTATCGTTTCCAAAGAGTCGGATTCAGCTTCAAGGGCGTTGCACCCAATCCTGTTAGCTAAGGAGAGACCTTCCCGCATGGCCAAGGCTTCCGCCATAGCAGCCGAGGCCACATTTGGGAGATAAACACAAGAAGCAGCTAGGAACTCGCCTTTGTAGTCTCGGAGAACACCTCCAACAGCTCCTGCACAGAGATCAGAATGAAAGGAGGCATCTACATTTAATTTTACCTGTCTTGGCTCAGGTTTACTCCACCGTGCAGCAGCTGAGGGCAACGCTCGAGAGAGGGCCTTCGCTGAATTTGCAGCAATTCCCAGGATAGACATCTTGCATTTGTAAATAGGAGGGACAGATTCATCATGTGTTCGTTGCCTACGAATCCACCATAAGTACCAACATGCAATCGCCGTGACCTCCTTGAAGCCGATGTCGAGGCCTGGGACAGCAGCTTCCTCCAGCGTTAAGATGTGTTCGAGAACTGCAGAACCAGAGAGATCCAATTGAATGGCTTCCTTGATCACATTACTAAGATTCAACTCCTGCCAAAGGTCCTTGGCCGTCTGGCACCCAAATAGAAGGTGCAAAATGTCTTCGGGTCCTTGATAACAAATTGGGCATTGCGAGGATGTTCCAATGTGTCTATTCGCCAAGATACACTTAAGAGGAATAATTCCATGAAGCAATCGCCAGATGAATATTTTAACTTTACGTAGGATCTTCAATTTCCAAATGATTTTCCAAACCGGGTTAGTGGCCGAACCTCCTGGAGCTGCCAGCTGTCCCATGCTAGGTCCGAATTGGTGACTCCATTGTAGGTGATAGCCAGACCGCACCGTGTATCTACCATGCTTTGTGAACTGCCAAGATAAGAAATCATTAAAACCGTGAGTGTTAATAGGAATTTGAAGAACACGTCTGACATCCACATCATTTAGGTGTTCACAAAGCAGCACTTCATCCCATTGGCCTGTAACAGGAGAAATGAACTCAGCCACTTTTGTAAAAAGAGAGTTATTCCTCGGAGAGATGACTTTTCTAGTAGGACTAGTAGCAATCCAAGGATCATTCCAGATATTTATATTTTCCCCTGTGCCTACTCTCCAAATATATCCCCTCTTGAAGGTGGTTAAGCCCGCCAATATACTTTGCCAAGTAAATGAAGATCCCGATTTTGGACCAGCCTTTAGGATGTCGCCTTGTGGATAGTATTTAGCCCGGAGAACCGCCGCACAAAGAGAGTCAGGGTCATTGATTAGCCGCCATACTTGTTTTGCTAGCATGGCAAGGTTAAAAGAATGAAAATCCCTAAACCCCATACCTCCTTTTTGTTTTGGGTAGCAAAGCTTCCACCATGCGAACCAGTGCATTATTTTGTTATTTTCATCATCTCCCCACCAAAATTGAGAAATGGCATCCATCATACTTTTACACACCTGATGACTCCCAAGTGCAGGAGATCAATTGTAGTACCTTTCGAATAGAAAAGGTTGTCGAACCCACGAGGAGCTGAAGGTATTGGTTATTAGAAATGATAAATAGACAATAAAAAATGCAAGTGTTTTTGGTATTTTCGATTGTATAATTGCAAGACAGTGACAATGCAGCAGGTAAATGGTAACAAGTAAAAGCTCTCAAAGAGAAAGCCCAATCCTCTATGTGTAAGAGGACAAGCTCAAGTGACATGTAACTTATATGTGGAGAACGTTCCGAGGGCGGCATGGATATTGCTAGGCATATAGATTTATTAAACAACACGTTGAATATCTTGTCTAGTTTTAATCTTCTTCGGACGGAGCTATTATTAGGTACAGCTAAATAAATAGACTAAACCCCTTATGATGGATCATGTGGCCAATTAAATGACAGCACAAGAATTATTAAGATATAAAATCCCACCATAGCATTACGCTCTAGGTCCCGATACTAATACCCGTAAAGTAACTTAATGATTCGGTCTCAGGGTTTCGTGTCCTCCCAAGTCTCCCTCACGCCATTACACTACGGTGTTCTCCTATGAGCCCATATAGGTGAAGTGTTGTGCAGTCGACGTTCGCACAACACCATCATAGAATCACACAAAAAGATAAACACTAGACAAAATACCAACACATGTCATATATAAATCATTGCCAATTCATCCTATGCCCTCGGGAACATACGGGAACTACTCACAACGTGCAAACATGGTGATATTCAGTGGCATAAGTGGTACAACACAATATGAAAATATAACTTCACCACCAAATAATGGCAAGTACTCAATCACAAACATGAATAGTAGCACAAGACAAGTATCTAGGGTATAGCAACTCTCAAACTACGAGGGGGACGGAGTGGATCACGGAGATGGTGATGGAGATGGTGCTGGTCTTGGTGATGGTGATGATGTAGAGGCCTCCTCCCACGCCAAGGAGGAGAGGTGATGACGATGACGATGATTTCCCCTTCTTCGGAGCTCCAGAGCAGCAGGATCTGATCCCCTCGGAGGGAATCAGGAGTTTCGCCGCCGCCGCGACCTCGGATAGTCTCGTAAAAATTAGGGCGTTACCTTTCGGGCGAGACGGAGACCTCGTTAAAAAGCCCCAGGCGAGGAAGTGCCCGAGGCTCCAGATGGTGGGCCCCACGCGGCCAAAGCATCTAGCCGCGTGGGCCCCCCTTTTGGGCCTCGTGGCTCTCCTTCCTTCGATCTTCTTCCCACTGCTGTTCTCCGATGAAAAACCAGCTGTGCAATTTTCCTTTTTCCATTTGGGTCCCTGTAGCTCCTGAAACATTAAAAACAAGAAAAAGGAGGTTTTCTGCCTCCCAGAAATTAAATACCAAAAATAGGGACTTTGTATGAAAGTCCCATAAATCATCTAAAACATGTAAAAACAATAATATAACAATGTCAATAACATTCTAATATGATAATATAAGTTGTATAAATGATGATATAAAATGCACGTATCAACACCCTTTAGGAATTTGAAAGACCGACATAGCATAAACCGGGATAGCCTGTGCCACAGCTTTTAGTAAGATTTCTTTACCTCCCATAGATAGTTGCTTATCCTTCCACCCGTTAATCCGTTGGATGATTCGCTCAATAAAATGAATGAAGCAATCACTCCTGTCGGCACCAACAAGTGCAGGAAGCCCTAGGTACTTGTCAGAGAGGGCCTCTGTATCAATATGGAGTGCCTCGCAGATTTCTGCTCGCATGAGAACATTAGAATTAGGGGAAAAAATATGCTTGATTTCGCTAAACTCACCAATTGCCCTGAATTTGCACAGTAGGTATCCAGAACTCGTTGCAAGGAGGTTGCATTGTTCGTATCAGCTTTCATGAGTATAAGAGAATCATCAGCAAAAGTAGATGTGAGACTGACGGTGCATTTCTGCACACTCTTACCCCATCGATGCCACCAACCTCTTCTTCATGCAACAGAAGACTAGATAAGGCCTCCGCACATAAAAGGAACAAATAAGGAGAGAGAGGGTCCCCTTAACGGAGCCCCTAGTAGGAACAAACATATCGGTTTCTTCTGAATTAAACCGAACTTGGTACCGAACCGATCTAACACATGCCATCATGAGACCAATCCACCTTTCCGAGAACCCAAGCTTCCTCATCATATTTCCAGAAAAATCCATTCAACTCTGTCATATGCTTTATGCATGTCCAATTTCACGGCACACGCACCCGTGGAACCAGATCTCTTATTTTTTATTGTGTGGATGCTTTCATATGCGACAAGTACACTGTCCGTAATTAGCCGGCCAAGGACAAATGCACTTTGCATTGGAGAGATCACCTCAGGAAGAATTTCTTCAAGACGAAGAGCAAGCATCTTGGAAATAATTTTGTAAATGACATTGCATAGGCTAATGGGACGAAATTGAGTAATCAACTCTGGAGTATCTACCTTGGGGATTAGAACAACGGTGGTATCATTCCACCCTTTAGGAATTATTCCAGTATCCATCGCCTGTAAAATTTCTTGTGTGATCTCCTCCCCACAAATTGACCAAATTTTTTTGTAAAACACTGCATGAAGACCATCAGGACAGGAGCCTTAAAGTCTCCAATACTAAATACCGCTTTCTTGACATCCTCAGCCGAAAAAGGAGCCATTAGTTTATCATTCATAGCTGCAGAAACTTTTGGTTGAATTTTGTCTAGGACCACTGGATCTGTTTGAAAAACCTCGGAGCTGAAAAGGTTAGCAAAGTAATTATAAACCAGCGGTTTTAGAGCTTCCGTACCTTCTACCCAGTCATTATTTTCTTGCAATTTCTTAATAAAATTCTTCTTCCTTCTAGCCGAGGCATAACTATGAAAGAAGGAAGTATTCCAATCACCATGTCTCAGCCAATTTACACGTGACCGTTGCATCCAGTGAACTTCTTCCTGTTCTAGTAGAATTTCGATTAGGTTCGCCTTCTCTTTGGCAATGATCTCGTTCTCATCAGTCATCGGACCCGACATCGCCTCCTCCAATTCCTTTTGCGCTCGCCGTAGACGTTGCTGTGGTTTTTTCAGTACCGATTTATCCCATGCATGGAGAGAGGAGTGCATATGTTCTAGCTTGGATAATGGTGGCTCTAAGTTGACGAGGGAATATCTCCCTGGCAACAGTGCCAGAAACAATGCTTGTACGTCACACGTTAGTTGGGAACCCCAAGAGGAAGGTATGATGAGTGCAGCAGCAAGTTTTCCCTCAGTATGAAACCAAGGTTTAATCGAACCAGTAGGAAAACGAGGTTGCTTCGAAGGTGTTGGTGAAGGAGTGTAGTGCGGCGCAACACCAGGGATTCCGGTGCCAACGTGGAACCTGCACAACACAATCAAATTACTTTGCCCCAACTTAACAGTGAGGTTGTCAATCTCACCGGCTTGCTGAAAACAAAGGGTTAAACGTATCGAATGGAAGATGATGTTTGTTTGCATAAAACAGTAGAGAACAATGATTGCAGTAGATTGTATTTCAGATGTAAAAGAATGGACCGGGGTCCACAGTTCACTAGTGGTGTCTCTCCAATAAGATAACTAACATGCTGGGTAAACAAATTACAGCTGGACAATTGACAATTGATAAGTGCATATAACATGCATGTGTGAGCTGTGGTGTCTACTATGAGATTCATTTGGGCATTACGACAAAGTACATAGACCGCTATCCAGCATGCATCTATGCCTAAATAGTCCACTTTCCGGTTAACATCCGTACCCCTTCCAGTATTAAGTTGCAAGCAACAGACAATTGCATTAAGTAATGTGCGTAATGTAAACAATACATTCATCCTTGAATAAAACATTGCTGTTTTACCCTAGTGGCAACAACACATCTACAACCTTAGAACTTGCTGTCACTATCCCAGGTTAAATAGAGGTTGAACCCAACTATCATGCATAAATACCCCCTCTTGGAGTTACAAGTATTCACTTGGCCAAGGCTTCAACAAGTAACGGAGAGCATGCAAGATCACAAATGACATAGACATGATAATATAATATTCAGCTCCACATAGGTATCAATATAAGTCAGATCCAGCAAACACAACATGTAGCATTACAATAAGATGATCTTGATCATGATAGGCAGCTCACAAGATCTAAACATGACGGCACAAGTAGAGAAGACAACCATCTAGCTACTGCTATGGACCCATAGTCCAAGGATGAACTACTCACGCATCACTCCGGAGGCGGGCATGGCGATGTAGAGCCTCCGGTGATGATTCCCCTCTCCGGCAGGGTGCCGGGAAGAGCTTCAGAAACCCCCCCGAGTTAGGGTTGACGACGACGGCGGCAGCGAATATGTTCTGGATGAAAGGCTCGGTGTTTTAGGGTTTTCACGTCTCGGGGAATAAATAGGCGAAGGGGCGATGTCGGCGGACCCCGAGGGGCCCAAACCACAGGCAGGCGCGGCTGGGCCCACTGCCGCGCCGCCAGGTGGTTTGGCCACCTCGTGGCTCTCCTTCGTCTCTCCTTCGGACTCCGTGTACGTGCTGGAAAAATAGGGACTTGGCCTTTTGTTTCGTGCAATTCCGAGAATATTTCCAGAAGTAACTTTCTGAAACCAAAATAGCAGAAAACAGGGAACTGGCACTGTGGCATCTTGTTAATAGGTTAGTCCAGAAAATGCATAAAAGTGATATGAAGTGTATATAAAACATGTAGCAAATGGTATGATATAAGCATGGAACAGCAGAAATTATGGATACGTTGGAGACGTATCAGATAACACGCCACCCAAAGTAGCATGACCCGTTGTTTCCCACGCATTCTGTACTACTTGGCGAAAATTCTCCTCTTGGAGCCACTTTGCTTCAAATTTTCGATTTCTTCCTCTATTGTGAGTTGGGGGAGGAATGTATTCCGTATCCAATAGGACCGGTCTATGGTCAGACTTCATATATTCCAAATGTTGCACCGCAGCCCCCGGGTGCATAGCCATCCATGCAGTATCAGCGACAGCCCGATCGAGCCGTTCACTGACCCTACCTCGTTTCCACGTGAAGATGTTTCCTGAGAAGCCTAGGTCTTCCAGATTGCAATCATTTAAAGAGTCACGGAAAGCCTGCATGTATCTTAGGGGTCGAGGGTTTCCCCCTTATTTTTCATGGGAAAACAAGATCTCATTGAAAGTTATAGTCTAATTAACAAGTTACAGTGTGAAAAATGGCCGCCCATCTTGTTTTGTTTCTAACCTAACCTACCCATCCTCTCCACTCCCGCCTCCTTTACCTTGTCCCCCCACTCTCCTCTGGCCGGCATCGCCGGTTTCGAGGGAGGTGCGGAACCCGAAATATGAGTGGAATTTTCAGTAAAAGCAGTGATTTCAATAGATTGGGTTAGGTTTTGGTAACCGTCTTCTTCGCTAAAGGAGACGACATCGTCTAAAAAAAGTGATCTTGGCCGTCAATGGTGATGTTCAAGATTAAATTTGTCTATGTATGATCCTTCAGATTTTGTTTCGCCAGATCGATTTTGGATACTTTCTCATGATTACCTCGAGGAGGATTGTCCTCGCAATATTCGTCCTGGTTGCTACGTCTCCAACAAGGTGATTCGTACTCTCGGCTCCCAGCGATGTCGACTACGTTGTTCGGTTGCTCTTCTAAATGTTTTGCCCGTTTCTTTAGGACTTTATTTGTAATTGTTGTAATCAGCTCATGTACCTCTACCATGTACTGGTAAAACTTTGATTGCTGCTTTATAAAAAATCTAAACATTTTTTTGATCTGAATATTATTTAAAATATTTTTAAATTTTAATATATTCCAATTTTGATTTTTTAAATCTAATCATTTTTTAGTTTGAACTTATCTGATTTTTTTGAATCTGGATATTTTAAGAATATGTTTTTTCTTCATATTTTGATCCTTTTCAACTATGATTTTTTTAAAATATAAA
The DNA here is from genome assembly GCA_947311845.1 of Poa pratensis. NCBI lineage: Eukaryota > Viridiplantae > Streptophyta > Magnoliopsida > Poales > Poaceae > Poa > Poa pratensis. The sequence goes on along the minus strand of CAMZMU010000058.1, from coordinate 31,200,976 downwards.
CATTTTTAAAATATAAACATTTTTTAGTCTTCAAATCTGACCATTAAATCTTTACATTTTGAAAATCTGTTTTTTCAAATTTCCATCCTTTTCAATTATGAAAATTTTAAATCTAAACTTTTTCAAGTTGAATTTTCTGAATCTAATTTTTTTTTGTATCTGAACATTCTTAAAGTCTGAATATGTTTTAAATCTGAACATTTTCCAAAATTATAAGAAAGTAAGAAAACGAAAAACAGAAGAACAGAAAAGGAAAAGGAAAAGAGAAAAGAAGAAACATAAAAGAAAACGAAAAGAAAACAGAGAAGAAAGAAATGAAAAAAGCAATACAGGCCGGCCCATCAGCGCCTCCGGCGCGAGCCTACCGCGCCGCTAATGGGCCAATATATAGTTTTTACCCTGGGGGATGCATAGGTGCTCCCGTCGGAGCTGGGTCATTGCAAAACCAGGCAATTTAGAAATGGCATACTAAACTGGGCCGTGCGGTTTGGAAAGGTTCGGCTAGCTATTCTTAACAACAATTGGTCTCTTTCCAAAGAAATAAATGGACCTCAAGCCTGTGCTAGTGTGGAAGCGCTTCCGTTTTTCTTTCCGGCAGTGGCACATATGAACCCCAAGCGTCGTTGCATTTTGCGTTTCTGCTTCCTGAAAATTTGAAGCGCGTTTCCACTCTCTTCTTCTCGGGAAAGGAGTGTTTACTTTTCACCATGGTGTAGATATGTCTTCATTCCTTTTCCCACCATTTCCTATCAGATTTCTCTTCTATTTGTTCCCGCCCATCTCCGAGCGGCTTTGTTCATCTGCCTTTTTACAACACTTTGTTGATCCGTTTTGATTTACATTACAAGAATAACTAATCTAGATTACATACTTTAACCGTTTCGACCTAAATTGGAGGTCTTATTTCAAAATTTTGTTCAAAACGATAGCAATAGACTATGGCCCTGCTTGGAACCCTTTTAAAATTTTCTGCACGTATGAAAACGACGGAAAACCGTCGTATAATTTTGGCCGTATAGGGACTGAAACGACGAACTAATTGGGGCCTACATTGTTTCTATCCGCATAGCAATAATTTTTTTAGGCAAATACGGAGTACATTATAATAGCTAAAGGAAAAAATAGATATGTTCGGAACACCTAACGGAAGTGGGCAAAACAACAGTAGCATTTCGGTACCAGAAACCAAACTGACTCCTCTTCCTAACCAAAAATAGCACCAACAGTCTAACACGACACTCGGAGGGAGCTCACCAGAAGAAAAAATCTCACCGATGCCAGACGACACCTGGCGGGGGGCCCACCGAGCAAACCACGTTATCCATGACACTCCGCCGAGGTTAATCCTGTCCCTTGATTCCAGCCGGAACAGAGCACGCACGCACACTCAATAGAGTGGAGAGAGGGAAAATATTTGTGGAGAGTGGGAAAATATTTTGTTCGTGTGAAAAAGAAAAGAAAAGAAAAATCGAAGGCTTCAAAAAGGCAAAGCCAAAGCCTCGTCCTCTCCTCTCCCTTGCACACAGACAGCCACAGCGGTGTTTGTGTGTGCGCCTGCCTGCGGGACACCAAACACCAACCTCCCCTCACCCCGCCGCCGCCGCCGCGCCCGTTCGCCGCCGCCAACGCCAACGCCAGCGCCGCGCGGCGTCCGTCCCCGAGGTGAGCCCCGCCCCGTCCCCGCCTTCTCCCTCCCCGATCGCTGCAGCGCTCCGTGCGGCGCCGTCGACTGCCTGCCTGCCCGCCTCCCGTGTCGGCGGCGGCGGCGGCGGGCGATCGCCGTCGGGTGGACCGATCCCACCGTCCTTCGAGTCCGATCGCGGGGCGTCCGTTCCCTCGCCCGCCGATCTCCCCGTTTCGTGCCGGAAAATTTGGATTGCTGCGCGTTGTTCCCGCGGTGGCGGCTGGCGTGGGCTACCGTTTTTTGGGGACGATCGGGCGCGTCTCGGTGATGCAGCGAACGTGTATGCGCGAGCTCCGAGTGTCGATCGGTTTTGGCGGGGGAAATTTTGTGTCGAGGAGATCGGGGTAGGATTTGGGGAGGATGAGAGTGGTGGGGAACATCCGTTGCCTAATCTCATGTCGTAGTTCGGGGGTGCTAGATTTGTCCCCGGAGAAGAAACAAGGGTCGCCACCTTGTCCCCCTGGAAGTGTTCTGGATGGCTATCCAAGTAGTAGAAATGGAAACTGCTTTTGTGCGGGCTTGATGTGGGATTTAATGTTTCCTGTAATACTATATGTTTGATCACTTCCTGGTAGAATGTACTACGTTTGTACTAACCCTTGATGTTGCTGGTTTCGAGTGGCAGATTAGTATGTGGTAGGAAGTGCATGGGGAGGAAGGATGCCAGAGTTGCGTAGCGGAGTCCGGCAATCTCGGCTGAAGGCGAAGAAGGTCGAGGACCTTGGCGTGCACGACCCAGCGGCGAACTTGGTAGAGACAGTTCCCACGGTGGCAGGAAGGCATGGTAGAGGAAGGGGTGGGAGAGCTGGAGGGCGAGGATCTGGGAGGGGAAGGGCGGGAGGAAGAGGGCGAGGCGTTCCGGTGATTGACTTGGATCCAGACCAGCCTTTTGAGGCTCTTCCTGGAGCTGCTGTTGGTGGAGGTGTTGTGGGTGGCCCACAGCGCGTTGAGGAATTTGCTGATAAAGTTGGGAAGATGGATGGCGCGAGTCCTGAGAAGGTCGGTGGAGGCGAAGATGACGCGTCTCCAGTACCAGAGAAGGTACTTTTTCGAATGGACTATGTCTCTTACTAATTTTTGTGTGTGTTTTGATTTGCTCTTCCCCTTGTAGAAGATAACGACAAATCTTAAATACGTAGAATAACTAGCTAAATGTATTTGCTTGGCTATGCATAAAAAAATTATATAACCGTCCAGTTCACACTTCACTTATGCTGCGGTGCTCATTAAGTTTTGTCTATGCTGGCGTCACGCCTCTGTGCCACGTATCATGATTTGTTGAGTCCAGTTTAGTTAATTATTAATTTTATTACGCCTGGATGAACTGCGCCTTGCCAACTTCCATTTATAAGGTAGTAAATACTGTAAAACAAGATAGTTGGAAAAAATCAGTGGCATTGTCTTGTCGTTACACTTATTTTGGCATTGCTTGTAATAATGCTTCATGAGAATCACCGGGGTGTATGCTCATATTAGTACTTTCATCTGTTAGCTCCAGTTGTATCTGTTTCTAATTTGGAAGGACAGCTTGCTGATCCATGTGGGGGAAGAGAAAAGAACATATAATTGGGATTTTTCTGTTAATACTATGGACTCGAAATGGTGAATATCATTTTCATGCGAGGAACAGTTCTATCCCTTAAAATAAGATACATTAATAATAGGAAATAATTTTACTATAATTGGATCCAACCCCAGATACGTTGTACTTAATTTATATCAACTAAGTGATTTGTCAGGGCAGGTGTGTGTGCGCCTGCGGGACACCAAACACCAACCTCCCCACACACTATGAGAAAAATTATATAACCGTCCACTTCACACTTACACTTATGCTGCGGTGCTCATTAAGTTCTGTCTATGCTGGCGTCACGCCTATGTGCCCCGTACCATGCTTCGATGTGTCCAATTTAGTTAATTTTGTTAGAGATTCTGTAAGTAAGATGATAATTTAAAAAAATCAATTGCATTGTCTTTGTCGTTATACTTATTCTGGCATTGCTTGTAATAATGCTTCATGAGAATCACTTGAGTGTAGGCTCATATTAATACTTGCATTTGTTAGCTCCAGTTATGTCGGTTTCTAAATTTGGAAGGACAGCTTGCTGATCCACGTCGGAGAAGAGAAAGAACATATAAGTGGGAATTTTCTCTTCTTCTTAATACTATGGACTGGAAATGCTGGATAACATTTTCATGTGAGGAACAGTTCTATCCCTTAAAATCATATACATGAATAGTAGGAAATAATTGTAGTAAAATCGGATCCAAGCACAAACACGTTGTAATTAATTTATACTACCTCCTCCGTTCCAATGAATAAGGCCTATATTATTTTTGAAAAGTCAAACTATGTGAAGTTTGACCAAGTTTTTTGAAAAAATTATGAACATGTACAATACAAAATAAACATGGTTAGATGCATCATGAAATATATTTTCACATGCTATCCACATAATATTCTAATTGTTGATAATTTTTTCAAAAAATTTAGTCAAAGTTTACTTAGCTTGACTTTTCCAAAATAAGCCTTATTCATTGGAACGGAGGGAGTATCAACTAAGTGATGTGTTAGGGCAGGTTTAGGGCCTGCAGTTATGTTTTGTTTGGGATGACTTCAATGGATTCCCGTACATGGGTTCTTTTAAATGATATTAGATTGAAGTTCTCCGGATTTTCATTTTTTAAATAATAAGAATCCAAATTCACATCCGCGAAGACTTGAACCTGGGTGGCTGGACTGTACATCACTCCCCTGCCCAAGTGAGCTAGGCTCACTTCTTGTCAGTACTACAAGTTGCTGCTTTGAATCTCTCAACATTGGTTTTACGTAACGCAAGCTGCTATTTCCTTTTCCAACGTAGGTTCACATGTAATGAAGTAAAAGATTACTAGTTTAAGCACATACATAATTTAATATAGACGTGAATGTGTGGTATTAAAGCGTTGGGTTGTTACCCCTACTAGATGAATGAACTAACGGAGAAATTTAGGTGACATGGGTAAATAAGACAGATCCAGCAAGATATTTCATGTCCAAATAATAAAATTTTATCTCATGAGATCTATCAAAGGCTAAGAGTCGAGGACCCTGTGTGCATGGGGAGTAGTGCCCTCCGAGGGGGTTGAGATGTCCCCTCTTTTGGGAGCTTAAGGTCCCTGTGGCTTACCGGCCAGTGGTGGAAGATCTCTCAAAAATGGTGTATACATAAATAAGATGAGATAGACAACCCATATACATACTGGCGGCTGGCCTGATGTGGAAGCTCCCTAATAAAGGTCGTAAATATATAAATAAGATAGACAACCCATATCGCTCATCCACTTCTAGAGCACTTCAAAGCTTGAGCATTAGGATTCACCTTTGATGCATCTAGTAATAAGATATGGCATACACATTCAAACTGATCCTTGTTTATCTAAATCTATGTATATGCCTTGAATTTTGGCAGGCAGGCATTTGAATTTTTCTGGAATCGCACTTTATTTGAAAGACGTTTAATTTCTAACAGTAGAATCTTATCGGTGGATACCTGGGTGGTTAAAGCTAGCTTAAATTTTCTTTCAGTAGTACATGTTGGCAATTTCAAAGAACTGACCGCTCTTGGGATAATGGGTTGCAATGCAAGTGACATGATGAGAACTAAGTTCAAATGAAAATGAAATTAGTCATCCACTAAATATGTATCTTTATTTTCAATCATCTGCAGGTTCAAGTAGGCCATTCTCCACAATATAAGGTAGAGCGGAATTAGGCAAGGGTGGTTTTGGACAGGTCTATGTAGGCAGAAGAATTTCTGGTGGAACAGAGCGCACTGGACCTGATGCTTATGAGGTTTATCTTACTGCTATTCCTTTTTCTTAAAGAATGCTATTTTAATATAATATGATGCCAATAGCGATGTGTTCTCTCATTGCAGGTTGCTTTAAATTTGAGCATCGCAACAGCAAGGGGTGCAACTATGGCCCTCCATATGAGTGGCAAGTCTATAGGTAATTACATTGTAATAACAAGCTGATTCTGTCTATATTTTTACAGAAGATCTTGGAAATCATAAGATCTATACATAAATGTGCCTCAAAACGTTGTTGCTCTTTTGTATATTATACAGATTCCTAGTCATATTTTGGATCCAAGATTTTTTTTGTACGTAGTTGTACTAACTTTTCTATATTACCGAAGGCACCGAAGAGTGAACGCTTACTTAATAACTTTCTTTTGCTGTTAGTTCTTTTATTTGATTTGGCAGTATTATAATCTATTGAGAAATAAGAAGGCTTCCTTTTGTTGCTGTTCACCACTTACAAGAACAATTGTATTACTTTCTCACCAAACTACTTCCACTTATTCTGATGTTTAATTGTGCATTTTTTAAGCTCTCTGAACGGATGCTATGGTGTACCATGGGTTCACTATAAAGGCCGACAGGGGGACTATTATGTGCTGGTTAGTTATATAACATTTTATAATTCGTTTGAAAAAGTTCTTTTGCAACCCTGGCTAAATTATACTGCTGTTTCAGGTCATGGACATACTAGGGCCTAGCCTTTGGGATGTTTGGAATTCTGTTGGGCAAGCGTAAGATGGATACACCTATTTGCCTTTTTTTTAGCCATATCGTTTTCAGATAGAACAAGTGACTGATTACGATTGTTTGGAGCAGGATGACTCCAAGTATGGTTGCTTGCATAGCTGTAGAGGCAATCTCTATTCTTGAGAAACTTCATGCAAAGGGGTAACCAATCTTTGCTAAGTTTTCCTTTGATATGTCTACTAATTTTCCTTGAGATACAGCTTCCCAGATTTACATGTTTATCTTGAAATATTTTTTCAGGTTTGTTCATGGAGACGTTAAACCAGAGAATTTTCTACTTGGCCAACCTGGATCACCTGATGAGAAGAAGCTCTTTTTGATTGATCTTGGTTTGGTATGTCATGGCAAAGTTCTTGTGATAAATAATTAATTATTTTTACCAACAGTTGAGTAGATCATTCCAATTTGTCACAACTTAGGACTCTGTGTAGCATTCTCTGCATTTTTAAGTGTATTATATACTACCACCTACATAAACAAGTGCTCACTCCTACCATTTTACACTCAGCGTCGAGATGGAAGGAAACATCATCTGGACAACATGTTGAGTACGATCAGAGGCCGATATTTTTAGGTTTGTTTTTACTAAGGATCAATTGTTTTTCATTCCTTTCAGTTTCGAGATTAACCAGCTACCTTCTTTTGGACAGGGGCACAATAAGTATGCTAGTGTGCATGCCCATTTAGGTCGTACTGGTAGCAGAAGGGATGATCTGGAATCACTAGCATATACATTGATATTCTACTGAGAGGAAGATTGCCTTGGCAAGGCTATCAGGTTTCCTCTCTTACTCTGGATAGAAACTCATAACCCATTACTATAGTTTCCAGTTGTACTGAAGAATTTGAATCATACCTGTGGACTATTATGGCCACTTGCATGTTGAGTAACATGAAACTAATTTATTACTTTCACCTAATTGAGATTGAGGATGGCATTCTTTTTATCATTTGCCAACACATTCACTGATTATGATAGTCTAGCTATGCAATGTAAACTTTTGTGTTTGACTTTTGCTCAATGACGTGCAGGGCGAGAACAAGAGCTTTCTTGTTTGCAAGAAGAAAATGGCTACCTCTCCAGATCTGATGTGCTGTTTCTGCGCGCCTCCTTTTAAAATTTTCCTGGAGACTGTGACAAACATGAAATTCGATGAAGAACCAAACTACCCAAAGCTGATTTCCCTCTTTGATGAATTAATTGAGCCCAGCATTTGAGGCCTATTAGAATTGACGGTGCTCTAAAGGTTATTTTTAGAACTGATTCCCTTTCCCCTACAATCTTAGCTGGTGCTTTACCCATTCATACAGTGAGCTTGTTTAATTGACCTTTGGTCATTTTCTTATTTAGGCTGGACAAAAACGAGCAAGAGGAAATCATGAAGAAGATGAACAACCTAAGAAAAAAGTTCGACTTGGAAGCCCAGCAAATCAGTGGATTTCAGTATATAATGCTAGGAGGCCCATGAAACAGAGGTACAAAACATATCTTAGCTTTGTAGGTTGCACATGTTAATGAGTCTTCAGTTGCCACAATCTGCTATACTTTATAAGCATTCTGTGTGTGATGGATGGCCTGAAGTTTGTTCGTAAATATTTCAACTTCGAAGTACGCACATGATGCGCAGGATTCAAGTTTTTCTTAGTTGTTTCAGTGCTCCATGTCAAGGTTTAATAGATGCTACAGTTGCACGATCACATTTCTAGGATTTTCTTCTGAAAACTGCCGTTGTTTCTGATTTACCAGAAAATCACGTGCACATCATTAGTGATTTGCCATTTTGAAACAGAACTTGCAGTCAATCATATTATATTGTTCTCAGCTACTCCCTTCGTAACAAAATATAAGATGTTTTAGATATTTTAATACGAACTACATACGGGATGAAATGAGTGATTCTACATCCATATAGATACATCCATATCAGAAAAATGCTTTAACATATTATATTTCAGAATGGAGGTAGTAGTCGTCTAGTCCATAAGCCATGATTTTCAAATTTGCCCTTTTAGTAACTCTTGTTTCCTCCCTCTCAGATACCATTACAATGTAGCAGATGCCCGACTTCATCAACACATAGATAAAGGGAATGAAGATGGATTATTTATTAGTTGCGTAGCATCTTCAGCAAATCTCTGGGCCCTTATTATGGACGCCGGAACTGGTTTCACATCGCAAGTCTATGAACTTTCGCCAATATTCCTGCACAAGGTAGCTTATCGACTCCTGAGCATGCTGCTTTTCTTTTGTCGGGCTCCTAATTGCCTATTTATTTTATTCTAGGACTGGATTATGGAGCAGTGGGAAAACAATTACTACATCAGTGCCATAGCAGGAGCAACAAACGGAAGTTCCTTGGTGGTTATGTCAAAAGGTTTGTTGAATTTGTTCTTTTGTTGAACGGTTATCATTTGTTAGCAAATAAAAAACACAAATGGCTATTTGTTATATAGATTTAGAGATTGGTCCATCCATATTCAAGTATTTGTCCTGCTTCTGCTTCCCACGACTTTGCTAGTATTTCAATTCAGTGGTAGAGAGCTGACTGTCTTGTGCATATATTCGATGCCCTGTTTCCCAGTTGAAGTGTTCCTTTTTGTTGATATTTATGGCATGAATGAGCTTAATCTGGATTGGTCGTTTGCTCTTTCCAGGAACCCCTTACACTCAACAGTCTTATAAAGTTAGTGAATCGTTCCCCTTCAAGTGGATCAACAAGAAATGGAAAGAAGGATTTCATGTTACATCAATGACTACTGCAGGGAGCCGCTGGGGAGTAGTCATGTCAAGGAACTCTGGATACTCTGAACAGGTAATGTGGCAATCCACGAGGCCAGTGTGAATTATACAATGGGCATGTTAAAGAGCATATAGAACCTAGTTCTGTTGTTCGAAATCAAATTATTGCTGCTTCATTCCTCTGTTATGTAACCCAGGTAGTAGAATTGGATTTTCTATATCCGAGTGAAGGTATCCACCGGCGATGGGAGAATGGATATAGAATAACTTCTACAGCAGCCACTGGGGACCAAGCTGCTTTTATATTGAGCATTCCCAAAAGAAAATTGATGGACGAGACGCAAGAAACTCTTAGAACATCTGCTTTCCCAAGCAACCATGTAAAGGTAGGATCATATCATTTGTTCTTTAGTACATGTTCATAACTACTACCTCCGTTCCATAATTCGTTTGAACTAAAACCGCGACACGAATTATGGAACAGAGGGAGTAATACAGAGAATGTTAGAGTTTTGAACTATAAGAAGTTAATAACTGTCATCTGGTTCTGTTTCAATCTGCATGTAGAATCACATGTTTGCAAGCATGATAGTACTTGAACCATAAGTGGGCTGTCAACCCCTGTTCTGATATTTCTTTTATGTTATTCCAGATTTATTATTTTATGCTGCTGTTTGTTGTTTCTACAGAGCTATTATCCTTGCTCAAACAGTAACTCATCAACCCCTCTAATTTAGACATTTGGTTGTCCTTCTGTAGGAGAAATGGGCCAAGAATCTCTACATTGCATCTATATGCTTTGGCCGGACGGTGTCTTGAGACTTACATGCACACCAAGCTCGGAGCTGAGCATATTCAAAAGATTTGACGTTGAGAAACCCAGCAATTTTTTGGTTGCTGCTGTGATGCTCTGTATGTGTAGGTAAACTGGGTAGATGAACCTTACATCATGGCCAGAGTAGGGGGCGCTCCAGAAGAAGGGACAACGGCCAGCTAATAAGCAGATGGATGTGTGATGCAGCTGGTGGTGGTGCTGACGCCGATGGCGTCGAATATTTTGCATCAACATGCTTTTGCTTCGCTCCAGCTGCTGTGCAGAGTATGGGTGGCCTTGGCCTGTTAGGAGGGCCTTTAACCTGTGATGAAAGCCCGTTGTGTATATAGCTCTATCATGTCCTGCAATTTGTAAGTGGAAACAAGTTCCATATTCCCAGATGGACCGGAAGTGTCTAAATTATTATGCGAGGCGAACTGAGTGTACTGATGGATTGTGTATCATTAAGCTCATTGCATTGATGGCATGATGTTCAATCGCTGATAATTCCTATTTCCTCGTATATATTTTTGTTGCATTTACACAAGGAATGCATATAAAACACGAAGCTCTAAAGAGTGGCACTCAGGGGAATACCATTTGACACATTTTTACCATATTATTGTCTCCATTATTAAGAAGTCTATAAGTAAAAGGACTTGGAGAAGTGTTACCACCCAGCACTTCGAGTAGTGGCACCATTTTGGAGGAAAGGAGAATGTAAATAGCTCGAACTTCAGGGCAGTGACATATACCGATTCGTTTGTAAGTTGGAAAGCTGCAGGAAGTGCCTCGTACATGCTTTCGGGTTTCAAGTGCAAATGGGACAAGCGCTTGAGCTTTTAGGAACCCAAATTTTAGGTGTTTGGTTAGGCTTGTGCTTTTAACAACCCAAAAGCAGTAGAAGCTTATAGGAACAACCATATCTACATAGCAAGGCCAGTTTCGGCGGAAGTGGTAGCTGAGGTTGCACCGAGGGAGAAGCGTGTGGGACCGTGCGTCTTGATGCCTACACGCTCATAAAATGTCACCACTCACTACCTCCCTCTCTCCACCTTCTCATGCCATTTTCCCCTCGATGATTAGTCTCCGCTGACGAACACAACTATGTAACGACGTCTGTTTCCTTTACGACAACAGCAAAAGTTCTGTTGCGTTCTTCTTCTTCTTCCATGGTGGCGGCACAACCCTTATTTGTGCATTAGTCTACATCCGGTTAGTGAACAATTGGTTAGCTTGATTCGGAAAGAATCGACTAGTCGTTGATGTTTGTGGCCACCAAGGCAAGTATCCTTGGTCGATCTCCTTCCGGGTCTTGTGGTGATGCTTAGGTTGATGGATCATGTGTATATTGTTTATTGTTGTTGTCGATGATTAAGAATGATGTGTGTTCCCTCGCCTCAATGGTGCTTAAGGGGATAAGTGTGCCCAGAGTTAGCCTGTTCTACCGGTCCTCATGATCACATTGCATTCACACACTACACATTTTCCATGAGGCTCATGTTGATTTGAGCTGCTAATTGTAGATGATCAAAGAGAGATGTGGTGCCTTGAAGAGTCCTAAAGGTTGCATTTTATGACGCACAACCTATTGCCTAATACCGTTGGACCGTCTCTTATACTGATGTGATGCTTGTATGAAGATGTTGTTACATTCGTCTAGAGGTTGTGATGAGAAAATTAATGGCACCCTTTGTAACATATTATGTAGAAAACCAAACACACCCTTATTTTTCGATATGAACATTTGTCACAGATGACTTTGCTAGCGGGTGTTGACTAGGGACATTGTGTGCAAAATGGGTGGTTGATCATTATCTGAGGCCATGTGTGTTCTTCCTTTTATAGTGCTCATCACGAAAGAAGTTGAAACTTGGGATGGATCCTAATGTTTATGTTTCCAAAGGGGGGGGGGATTCCATGAGGAGCGGACCCCCAAACCAATTCATAGAGGTGTTGTTAGCATCTAGTTTATGTATGTTTGTCATCCTAACTACTTTCATGCTCCGGAGATGTTTATGGCTAGTGACGACGAAGTACATCAATGGTGGAAATGTAGCCATGGATGCTAGGTGGCAAGGATTTTCCATTTATTATTAGCTGAAAGTAGGCTACTTACCGAGTGCTAGGGTGTGGGAGCGGTATCATTTGCTATTGTGGGTGTGGCGGATTGAGAAACCCTAAACTGCCTTTATATAGACCTCAGAGATGGGCTTCTACTTCAGAGACCCATTGGTACTCTATTCAGATCTTAGTCCCCTATCATGCAAGACATGTGAACTCCTAATCACACATCAAAATCATATGGGACGAACCTTCATGGTGTTTAAACACATGCCATTCCTTTTACCACACAATATCCGGTCAAGTTCCAAGACATGCGAACTCCTAAAACTATTTCTCAATCGTGTGATTCGACATCACTTACTTGGTTGACTCTTTAGTCTTAACTAGCAGGATCGTGTCTTTCTAGATCCGATCACCCCAATGCGTAGGACTACATGCGGGCAAAACCCATCTTAACTGGCCATGCATGGAAACATGCTTAATTAAACCCCCGAAAACTACTTGTATGACTATCCAGTTACTGTGTAGCGTTTGATAACCCCCAAGAAGGTCGGTTCACATCTCGAGTACATGCAAAAATCTCAGTTCTAAAACAAAGCATACACATTGAGAGGACCATAAACATTAATACTATGTCTCATGTAGGGCCAGTCCAACCCCATGTTCATAACATGTGTCCACATTACTTAGTTTTGACATCTTCATGTATATGACTTCCGAAACATATATAGTCATCCAACATGTGCTAGTCCATTGATATGTATCATCCAATGATCCCAATGGCCACCAAGACTCACCTTATTCTTCTCGTGCCTCCACCAAGGTGGAGTGACACGATCCACTAAATGTTTCCCTTGAATGCAGCAACCAAAACCTTAGAAACAAGATTCGTGCTATCTACACAACTTAATTGGAGACTTTGAACAATGTCCCTGAGCTCCTCACCACAAGGCCAAGCTTCAAGACGGTTCCAAAAAACCAAGAGTAACAAAATCCACGAAGGATAGTAGGGGGGAACTCAAATTATTTTGATGTAGTCCTAGATCTGGATCAAACATTAACAAGAACCGAGCAAGGGAGTGGGAGATCTCGATGAATTAATCTTTGGAACAATGGAGGGGAGAGATGCAAAGTTGTCACACTTCTTAGGGGAAGGAGGGTTCCTTTTATAGGGAGCCTCAAAATCCAAATGTCACTCTTACCTACAGTCCGGTACAGTCGGGTTCCAGGCCCGGTACAACCGGGACCCGAAACAACTAGGCCAGCTACCGGGCCCAAGTATCAGACCACTTGAGTGACTCACACGGATGCACGACTCTAGGGGTGCCCCGGAACATGGACCACAACATTGTCGGGCCTCGAAACAACCAAGTCAATGAATCCAAGCGAAGTATTGGGCACAAGTATCGGGGTGGGAATGGCGCGTCGTCCAATGGGGGACTTCCCGACGTCGTTGTGTCGCAAGGGATGGCTCGAATCGACGACGGGAAGCTTCGTCCTAAAATTGCACTCACGCCACCTTTTCGCTTTGCAGGAAACACTAAAATTGTGCCTCGTATGATTTGAAGTTTACCGGAAAAACAAATTAGGCCTCAGGTTTGCATGATCTAAAGTGGATAGCTTTTCACCTAAAAACTGCAAATAAAGGTTGTTTTCGTACTTTCTTTTGAGGGGAGTGTTTTCGTACTAGTATAGCCTAAATTCTGCCGATTAGGCTTAAATCAAACGCACCCTTAGATCATGATCCGACGGCTCGGCGGTCGTCTCTCCAAAACATAACAAATCAGCTATGGCCGATTGCAACTAATCACAAGCTTCTGTCGTCGTCTCCGTCTCACCTCATCAGATCTCACCAATCCTCCATTTTCCGTCCGGTCTTCCTCCGATCTCCGCGAGGAGATTGCCCAAAACCCTAACCCCTAGCCTCCCGGGTGAACCCGTGGAGGAGAAGGAAGAGGCGGGGATGGCCTTCATGGCGGCTCTGGAGGCCGATCTGCGCGCGCTCTCCGCCGAGGCGCGCCGCCGCCACCCCGCCGTCAAGGACGCCGCCGAGCACGCAACACTCAAGGTACGCTTCGTACCCCGATCAGTGCCGCTACTCATTTCGCGTTTACTTTACTTGCTCGCTCGGTTCGGATCTTACAGGCCAAGGACATAGTGTCCAAACATCCCGAATTGTGGTTGGAAGCTGCTGTTAGTCTCTTATAACTCGGTTTTATGTTTCGTTTTGTGATAGAAATACGTAGTGAGCTAGTGATGTAGGAGTAGGACTCCCGCCTGTTGATTTTTGGTGATATTTTGCAGGAGAACTAAGGTTTGGCCAATTCCACTTAGATGACTTGTAGGATAGACATTTTAGCTGCCGTTTGTGACTTTCAGTTTGTCCCAGTTAATGGTTAGTGCTAGTGAGGGTCTATCCACTTGGTAGGTGTAGAATTTCGACTGCAAGGAAAGGTCCTGAGGTCGCCCTGACTTACATTTAGAGGTTTGATATTGAATTTGGTTACAGCTTCGCTTTTCGTTGGAAATGGGCCAATGACGCATAGCTTATGAGAGTAGTTCATGTAGTTTATTTACTGTAGTGGAGACTGGAGACACACAATTAGCTTCTCTTGTCCGCATGTTTCTGGACAGCGGACACCCTAGAAGTACTAGCTTTTACAGGATTTCATGATAGAACCCACACGAACAAGCCTTAATATTAGCATACCTTGAGCAAAATATACTGGCGTCGGTCCATATTTAAGATGCAATACTACATATCTACATAACAAGAGTTGTCACAAAAAATATCCATGAACAATCGACATATAGGCAATGAAACAGTGCTGCTCATATTTATTTGATCAAGTACGATCAACCAGTAGGCTAAACAGAACACCATCTGCACTATACCTCGTAGCAGGCTTGGTGTGTGAAATAACATTCACCAGTTTCTTGTTTATTCTTGTAGCTTTACTGTATTTGTGCGCGCCACTAAGGTTTTTTGTTGGATGTACTTGAAATAGAGGAGAAACTTCAGTGATGCTGGCACACAATGTTGCCCATAACTAACTCAATAGTTGAAATAACCAACTGTCTTCGTTATCAACAGTGTGCTCTGAAGTTTGAACCGAATTAGTTTAGATTTTAGTCAGCATTAGTTGTACTTGGCCCACATTGGAGATGTTGTCCATATTTGTGTGTATCTCTGCCTTGCACGAGTGCTTACTCGTGTGGAAACCCCCTGCCACTTCCCTGTATTAGTTTTCTATGTTAACACACTTTTGATGTTGTTGTGATCTATGAAGGAACTAACCAAGTAATTGTCATATACTTATATTGCATCAAAATTTTATCAACCTTGGGATGCATCAACAACATAACCTGTTTTTTTTTTCAGAAAATGATTAAGCTAAAGTTACCTGTTGGGGCTAATTCCTCCCTAGAGTCAAAATTTGTGCATCTGTAATTTCTAGATGATGAATGCAGCTTTCTTGTTTCTTATGTTACTCCTGTAAAGATGCTAGGAGCCTTCCCGTACATTTTGGCATTCATTTTTAATTCTCATGTGACGTAAGTGGTATGCTACTTGCTTATTTCACATCCGTGTTCAATTCTCTTTGGCTTGCAGCTCCGTTCTCTATCCAGTCCAAGGGAAATAGCTCAAAATGGGGATATATTGCGGATATTTCTGATGGCATGCAGTGTCAAATCAGTGAAGCTGAGTGTGATAGGACTATCCTGTTTGCAAAAGCTTATATCACATGATGCTGTAGCATCATCTGCGTTGAAAGAGATATTAGCTACTTTGAGAGATGTGAGTCTCTCGTTACTTCTGTATTTACTTACCTCACTTTTTTGAACTTAGTCTAATAAATTTAACCTAGAATTTTTGTGGTATATGCTGAAGGGCTTGTATTAACTATTGTTCTGGATATTCGAGTTAGATAATGTGTTTTTCTTTGGAAAGCTGATCTTTATTATAACTGTTTATATTGTGTAGGATCTTCTGTTTTATTTGACCATATGTAAAGTATTTATGTGATTTTATT